>CAUJNA010000602.1:661546-676546 GCA_963377175.1 Effrenium voratum | reverse complement strand
AAAACCTTTCATGGTTTGCTCTGGTGGTTTGGAGATTTGAACCCTCTCGTTCTTGCAGAGGGCAGTTGGTAAACCATGGACAAACCATCCCTAACTATCAAACCACCCATCCAAACCACCAAATACAGGGAAGCTGATGTATGAAATCTTCAGAGCCCAAAGCCGAACCACTTCGAGCCGAAGCCTCTCAACCAACCAAGCCAGATGCAAACCAAGAAGGCTGGCTTGAAATAAATATCATGATGCAAATCGCAATATCATAAGATTTTGGGTTCGGATTTAAATTGTAAACCACAGGCCCCATTCTAAATATTTGGAGCACATCAGACCCGAAACGGGTTCTAATCAAGGCCTTGTTGCCTTGCTTTTATACTCTTTCGAAAAATAGTTTGAAGAGTGCACTCTAGTGTTCCTCTCCAGTGCTGACTCCAGATTGATCAGCCCCAGTTTTTTTTAGGGGACTGTCCACTGGCGTCGGCGGATCGTGTAGCAATGGGGTTGTGGATCTATTTTTAAAGGGTCATGGAGACTCCAGGGATGGCTTTTCTACGACCATCGACCCGGGCACCCGAGCGTCATCCAGGAGGAACCTGCGGCTGCGTTGGCAAGCACTGGGTCGCCAGAGCGGCCGTATCCAGGGCCAGGCGGGTCCGATAGCATCCTCCAAAGCGAAACCGATTCGGGTAGATGAAGGTTGGAGTTGGGGGCATAAGTGTCCTCGTTGGTGGTGTTGGTAGAAAAATAGATGGCCCTGGTTCACCTGGTGGTTTAATCATCTACCAGGGCCATCTATTGCCCCTAAAAGGGATGAGCTAAATCCGATCCCCCAGTAGTGCCTTTTCACCAACTGTTTTTGGGCGAGGGTACCCCTCTAAAAAATAGACTACAGAAACAAGTTGGCACCCTTATTCTATCCTCTCTACTCAAGGACCTAGATGAAGGTTAGGGATCATCCCACTTAACATGAGACCTGGCGTTCGGGGGATCCTGGTTTGGACCATTTTCCTTTAAATGGACCCTCAAGATTTCATGTTAATGGGCAGCGTACGATTCGCCAAGTTGCTAAGTTAGCCAATTGCGGTAGAACCCCAAAAAACAAGATTAACCCCGCTGAACGGGGGACTTACAAGTGGGTTATCGCCGAATGGCAAGCAACAACCTCCTAACTTGGCGAATCGAAGACCCAAGTAGTAAGGGGCAATCCCCTTGCCAGAAATAGATGCGGATCTCCGCCATTTTAATTCCTTGCATGGATTGGGGTCGACAGTTGTTTAATACCGAGCGGTTTTGATTGTGACTCGTGTTGTGTTTTCGCAAACACGGCTCACTCGACCGTGAAATTTGCTCCGAATATTTGAGACGATGTTGGTCAAAAGCCCCTGCTCAGGGTTTGCCTTTTTGACCTCCCAAGAGGATTGGGAGGGAAAAGGCGCCCTCCCTCTTGCAGAGGAGTTCTAGGTGTTCTGTTTTATGTTTTTGTTTGACAGGCCAAAAGGCGTTCCTATGTCCAAAATTTCAAGTACTGTCCAAAAAGGAGTGGTTGAGCGGTGTTGGTAGGTGATTTGTCGTGTGGAGTTTGATTCTTAATTGGTGCAGGAGCTCGTCCATCCACAGTCCGCTGTCCCTGCGCGGGTTCGATGTTTGTGCTGCCCAAGCTGCCTTTCTCTTGGTAGTAGCCGGTGCTGTCTTGCTACTGAAAGACTCAACGGGACAAGCAGATTGACGTGTCAGTAATTGAGCGCCAGGATAATAAAGCAAATATATTACATGTGAGCTATTTGGGTTCACCTCCAACTAGCTCCAAAGAGGTGCACCCATTTAGTGATGAAGAGTAGGATTGGGAAGCATGGCAAAGTATCCCAGGTGAAAGCGCAGGCACACCAAGATGCGGAAAAACAGCAGATGTTCAGTGAAATCAGAAAGGCAGCCGCCGTGCTTAGCAAGCCGCTTGCGGCCCTTTAGACTTAAACACCCCAAGGCTTAGGGAATCCAGAGATTTGAAGAGGAAGAAGAAGAACAAAACGAAGAAGAAGGAGAAGAAGAAGAAGAAGAAGAAGAAGAAGCGGTCAGGGGTTCCAACGTCTTGCTCAGTAACCTCGCATTTTGCATCATGCTCCCAGTATCAGTATAGCCCTGCAAGACTAAGTCCCCGAAAGAGAAGGTCCTTGGGAGTTCCTTCCCCCCCCCCCCCGTCGCAACTTACTGGTGGATCAGAGGAGTCAACCTCTTGGAGGCTCTGAGGTTTGTGCTTTTTGCCTGTGGCTGGTTATGGTTGGCCTGGTATTCCCTAAACAGCCAGCAGAAAGTACGTCGGATGCATCCACAAGATCACACACACTACAGCTCATCCATCACGTTTTTGGAGTGGAGGGGCATCGAGAGACAGACCATCCTAAGATTTCACAGAATACATTGAAAGGCCCATCAACCCCTGGACCTAAACTAGCTGTTGGTTTGAAGGGAGCCGTTACGGAGCTGGGGGTATCCAATTTGCTTCTATTCAGGGAGCATCAGGGAGCTACCAAGAGGTCTATAAGGACATGGTAGTATTCTGTTTAAGTTGAATATCAACCAAATCCTACCAGGTCTGACAGTAATTCGTGAAATTGAATCAACCAAGTCTCCTTAGACCTTTCCTGTCTTTGACCCCCTTGGCCGGAGTTCGGCCTTCCGCCTGCCGTTCCGCGTCAGGTCTTCCACGGGGGCTTCGGGCACCAGGTCAAAGGCACCCCGCTGTCGGTGCCCAGCACCACCCTGGACAAGGCGCTCAGCAGCTTGCGAGGCGAACGCGGAGAGCGAGCGAGCGCTGGAAAGAAACGTGGTGCAACTCACTCCCCGAGTTCTGGGCCTTGAACAACTTTTTTGGGCTTGGACTATTCTAGTGGGAAACAGGAATGTTCGGCGCTCGGTTTAGAGAACCCAAACTGGACTGGCGCTGGGGGTTCGTGTTGGATCCCCTTAAAGTTGAAGTTGAAGCCCTCTACAGTCAACCAACAAAGGGCGCCCCCTTATTGGCCAGCCAGTGGGAGTTGGGGACATAGTCTCCCACTGGCTTTGCGGGTGATGCTCGCCTTCTTGTGATGTTGTTCTTCCGACTTGTTCGGGCGGTCCCCCATTTTGCCGGTGTTTGCGTTGCCTTCCCTTTGCTCGTGTCTTTTTTTGGGTTGGTTCCTTTTGAGGCTACTTGGAAGTGGGAGAAATTGTGGGTAACTTTCTTGTTTTCTTTGAAAACGCCAACCACCCCAAGTTTGTTCCAAACAGCATGATGTGTGTCGATGCGGTTCGCTGTGTGACGAGTGTGTCGATGTGTGTCGATGTGTTTCGATGTGTGTCGATGTGTGTTGGTTGTTGTGCAATGGTTAGTTTGGTGTTTGCGCGTGTGTTTCTTTTGGTTTAATGATGTGCTTTGTTGTGTGTGTGTGTGTCACCTTAAATTTGTTTGTTTGTTTGTTTGCTTGCTTGCTTGCTTGCTTGCTGCTCTGGTTGATCGGTCGGTCGGTTTGTCCGTTTGTCCGTTTGTCCGTTTGCCTCTCTGTTTGTTTGTCGATCGGTCTGTCTATGTATTTGTGTGTCCGTTTGTCCATGTTTTTGTCTCTTTGTTTGTTTGCCTGATTGTCCGTCAATCGCTTTGTCTATGTGGTTGTTTTTTTGCTTGCTTGTTTGTTTGTTTGTTTGCTTGCTTGCTTGTTTGCTTGTTTGTGTTTGTGTTTGTGTTTGCGATTGTTGTGCGTGTGTTTGTATGGTTGCTTGTTTGTTTGTTTGTTTGTTTGTTTGCTCGCTTGCTGGCTTGCTCATTTGCTTGCTCATCTGCTTGCTCATTTGCTTGCTTGCTTGCTTGCTGGCTGGCTGGCTGGCTTGCTTGCTTGCTTGCTTGTGTGCCTGCTTGCCTGCCTGCCTGCCTGCCTGCCTGCCTGCCTGCTTGTCTGCTTGTCTGCTTGTCTGCTTGTCTGCTTGTCTGCTTGTCTGCTTGTTTGCTTGCTTCATTTGGTATGACTTTGCTGTGTTCTGCTTTAATGGTGGTCCATCTTGCCGTGATACTCATATGGGCCAAGATGCCAATCCGCGAGCCGAGAGAGTCGGGGCGCGCCAGGTGAGTTCATCGACCTGCTGACGATATTTGTGAACCACTGGGAGGCCAAGCAGCGTGCCGCGCCATTCATGACCTAGCTATACCTAGCTGATCTTTTTGCAGGTGTCCTTTCTGAGGGAACCCCGCAAAATGCCTAAAACCCTTTTGTTAGGGAACCCCTTTTTGGATGTATTCCTTTTGGTTTCCTTTTAAAGGCCCAGGTTCCCCCTAACAACATGACACGCCTTTTAAGCCTTTTCCCCAGTTCGGAGTTTCAACTTTTGCATCTGGTCAGTCCCTGGCAAATTTGCGCTTTGGGTCTCCAGTTGCTAGGAGATGCGTCAAAACCGGCTTTTGGGACGCCCAGAATGGACTTCTTGCCTTTTGGTCTCCCTTAAAAACCAACCTGAAAAGGGGACCCTGTCTAAAAGAATGCGTTGTTTTTTGTTCCTTCAATATGTCGTTTTTGCTTAGGGCGAAGTCAAAGTCGACCGGTAGACCCGACAAAGGAATCTCGGGCGTGCGACTTGAAGTAATGCGGGACAGGCAGATGCCGAAGAATTGGGCGAATGGCTTTTCGGCTTCCTGAGCAGTGTTAAGCTGAAAGGCTAGGGATGTACCCATATTCTGTCTTTTTTAGAGTTGGCACCCTGTTCGGGGTGGGTTTAAAGGGGAGCCCACAAGAAAAACCACACGACGACCCTCAAAGGAGTGGTTTGGCATCAATGTGCCCGATCAAGCCCCTCATGTATCAGTTCTGCCTATCTTATGGCGATCCCACCTGAGGGTAAAACGAGCTCACTACGATAAGATCCTTGGGGATTCCTTCTTTCAGGTTTTGGACATATGGGTGTGGCTCAAAATTAAGAGCCAGGGTCACGCAGGTTTTAATCTCTGGGTTCCATGTACCAAGGTGCGATTATGGTACCATTTTCTGAGGCACGGCCATATCGTAAAATTTGCGGATCAGTTCCCCGCGCTCTCTTGGAGTGAGGAGTTTTGCGTCGTACCCATACCCCTTCGATAAGGGGTGGGGGGGTTTGTTGTTCGGGGGGGTGGGGCTCGAATAACAAGTGGGGGGGAGGGGGGGAGTTGTTGTTCGGGGGTGGGGGGGGCTGGAACTACAAGTGGGGGGGGGGGGAGAGACTTGTTGTTCGGGGGGGGGGGCTCGCATAACAAGTGGGGGGGGGGTTGTTGTTCCGGGGGGGGGGGGGGTCGAACAACAAGTGGGGGGGCGGGGGGGGGGGGGCTCGAATAACAAGTGGGAGAGGGGGGGGTTGTTGTTCCGGGGGCGGGGGTGTCGAACAACAAGTGCGGGGGGGAGAGGACTTCTTGTTCCGGGGGGGGCGAACAACAAGTGCGGGAGGGGGACTTGTTGTTTGGGGGGGTCGAACAACAAGTGGGGGGGGGGGACTTGTTGTTGTTCGCGGGGGGGGGGTCGAGCAACAAGTGGGCGGGAGAGGACTTCTTGTTCTGGGGAACAAGGGGGGACTTGTTGTTCCCGGGGGGGGGGTCGAACAACACGTGGGGGGGGGACTTGTTGTTTGGGGGGGGGGGGGGTCGAACAACAAGTGTGGTTGTTGTTCGCCGGGGGGGGGGTTGAACAACAAGTGGGGGAGGGGGGGACTTGTTGTTCCGGCGGCGCCCTCCAAGTGGGCGTTCAGAAGGCAGAGTCTGAATCCCCTCTCAAAAGTTTCGGGGCCTTTCGCTTCAAAGCGAAGCTTTCTTGGCCGCTTTGGCTTGTCCATCTTTTGCAGGGGTGGGGGGGCGAACGACAAGTGGGGGGGCTTGTTGTTCGGGGGGGTCGAACAACAAGTTGGGGCGGGGGCTTGTTTTTTTTTGGAGGGGGTCGAACAAGGGGGAGGACTTGTTGTTTGGGGGGGGGGTCGAACAACAAGTGGGGGGGGGGGGACTTGTTGTTGTTCGCTGGGGGGGGGGGTCGAGCAACAAGTGGGCGGGAGAGGACTTCTTGTTCTGGGGAACAAGGGGGGGGGACTTGTTGTTCCCGGGGGGGGGGTCGAACAACACGTGGGGGGGGGGGGACTTGTTGTTTGGGGGGGGGGTCGAACAACAAGTGGGGGGCTGGTTGTTGTTCGCCGGGGGGGGGGGTTGAACAACAAGTGGGGGAGGGGGGACTTGTTGTTCCGGCGGCGCCCTCCAAGTGGGCGTTCAGAAGGCAGAGTCTGAAAAGTTTCGGGGCCTTTCGCTTCAAAGCGAAGCTTTCTTGGCCGCTTTGGCTTGTCCATCTTTTGCAGGGGTGGGGGGGCGAACGACAAGTGGGGGGGGCTTGTTGTTCGGGGGGGGGTCGAACAACAAGTTTTGGGGGGGCTTGTTGTTTGGGGGGGGGGGTCGAACAACAAGTGGGGGGCGGGGAGGCCGGGGAGGACTTGTTGTTGTTCGCCGGGAGGGGGAAGTTGAACAACAGGTGGGGGGGGGGGACTTGTTGTTGGGGGGGGAGGGGGTCGAACAACAAGTGAGAAGGGGGGGGGACTTGTTGTTGTTCGCCGGGGGGGGGGGGCGCGGGGGGGGGGGGGGGTCTTGTTGTTCCGCGTTTTCGTCGAACAACAAACCCCCCCACCCCCGCTTATCGAAGCGGTCTCGTCGTACCCGAACTTCGCCAGGCAGATGTGTTGGATGGCGCCAGCACGCTGCTCCGCAGGAAGCAGATCGGCTGCGCGCCTCGGGAAATGAATGGCCCCTGGTCTGGTAGCCGGAGGACTTCCTCCGGCTTGATCTTGACCCCAGATTCATACACCCCGTGTGGCCTGGGCTTAGTGTTGATTTAGACCACTGGAGGGGACACCCTCCCAAAGAACACGGGTTCTACTTAGATCCGGGGTCAACATTAGGAGCAGCGGACAGTGTTGGTGCTGGGGTCCGGGCAGGGTATCGTCTTTTTGGTGCCCTGGTAGTGCAGAATGAGGTGGGGTATCGGTGTTCAAAGGTACTTTGTGAGTCTCGGGAATATAGTCGGACTTTGTTTAAAAGGGGCTTCTTCTAACTGAGAGTATGGTCGCAGGAAGCAGGCTGCTATGGGTGTGGTGTTGATGGGTGAACCCCCAGAATTGCTGGTTTCCCTTTACAACCACCCCAAAAACAAAGACCCCTCTCCCCCGATATATCTGGAGCATTATTCTGTGACAAGTTCAATGCTCCTTGAACGGGACCCCTAGCTGTTGATGGCCCCATTGATATGAGTATGCATATATATATATATATATGTGTGTGTATGTGTGTTTGGTCAGAGGATCGACGGCTCATTGGCACGGCCCATTGCTTGATGCGTGTTTGGAGTGTGCTCTTTGTGCATGTGTGTGTGTGTGTGTTTCGCGTGTAGGTGTGTGTGTGTGTGTGTCAATGAGTGAGTAGGCGAGCGAGGGAGTCAGCGAGTCAGAAAGTCAGCGAGTCAGCAAGTCAGCGAGTCAGCGAGTCAGCGAGCCAGTCAGGGAGTGAGTCAGTGAGGTTGAGTCAGTGGGCAGTGAGTCAGGAAGTACCGGTTTTGTGTATTTTCTTCCAACCGCACGATGATTGTGTTGTTTTCACTTTTCTAGAGCCCCAGTTGAAGGGCCGTGTTGCTTTTGCTTGTACTTTGTTTGTCACGTTTGATTTTGAACAACAAACACTCAGCTTCCCTCAAATTGGCGGCTTGGAGCCCGGTGGTTTGGTGGTTAAAGAGGGGCTTCCCATGAAGCCTCTACAAATGCCAGGCACGCGTTCAAGTCCAAATCCAAACCACCGATCCAAACCACCCATGAAACATCACCCCCCCCCCCCAACAACGGTTTTCCCCCTTTCCAAAATCCCGAGACCTATTTAAGAAGCAGAGGTCGCTAGGGACCGTGTGCTGGTAACCGAAAATCTCAGCTTCCCTCTAATGGGTGGTTTGGAGCCCGGTGGTTTGGTGGTTAAGGAGGGGATTCCCATGAAGCCTCTACAAAAACCAGGCACCCGTTCAAGTCCAAATCCAAACCACCGATCCAAACCGCCCATGAAGCATCACCCCCACAACAACTGCTTTTTCTCCGGTCAAAAATCCCAAGGACTGTTTAAGAAGCATCGCTCGCTATGGACCCGCAATGACCCGCCCCCCAAAATGGTGGTGTCGCTGGGCTTGTCCCTTGAAATACGCACCCAAAGGTGGTGTTGCTGGTTTTTGTCTTTAGAATGGTGGTCTTTGAACCCCCTAGAATCGGCACTCCAAACTGATCCCCTGCGAAAAGTCGAGAACTTTTAGGGGTGCTGGTACTTACTGTTCAGGTGCTGGTCTGCAGCTATGGCTTCGCCAACTTCACGTCTGCGGCCGCCGAGCGGCTGTTGGGCTTCGGCTACGCGGTGGCCGGGCTGACGCATGGACTCGAGCCAAATGGCTTTGAGTGGGCGCCTCGGCAAGGAGTTTCTACCAGCTTCCCTCCAATTGGTGCTTTGGATTGGTGGTTTGATGTGGTTTGAATCTGGATTTGAACCCTTGGTGGGGGTTTACAGTGTAAATGTTAAGATGGAAACCACTGATTCGGCTCCGGCTCCAAGCCAATGATTTAAGGAAAGCTGATTCAAGGGGCTGGTTTCCAATTTATGGGTCCTCTAGAACCAGGGAGTCAAATCCAAACCGCCGGACTCCAAAGCACATGAGGGTGTCCTGTCCTTGCGGGTTCCATTTTTGGTTTGTCCCGAGGTAGACTGAAACGCCAGGGTGCTTGAGTTCACAAAAGGGGAACCAAAGCACGGAAGGCTCAAGCCAATCCTGAATCTTTCCACCAGGCTTGCCATAAGGGGTCCCCTCGGTAAGGCTTCTGTTGACCATGTTGATCAGTCTTTTCAGCAAACCATGGACGAGGGGGCTTCCCCAAAACGAAAGCAGTCTTCCAACACATTCCAACCGTCAGCTTACATGATTGCAGGGAGAGGTAATTGTTCCCAAAGTTGCAACTTCAAGAGAGTTCCAGTGACCCCAGTGCCACTTTGGCGGGTAACTAATCGCGATTTTCTCCAACAAAGATGAGCCAACACCCCTAGAAGAGCCAGGAGTAGGTGGTTCTACTACCTGATTTACTCGTGCTTGCAGCAAAGCATGTATGTTTCTTTTTAGACATATGGATGTGTCTTTTTGTAGGGACCATGTGTTGGAAAATGACCCCCAATGAAGGTCGATGTGTTAAAAAATGATCGCCAGTCATGTCGCTGTGTGTCAAAATGAACGCGAATCGGTGTGTAACATGACGGGCCCGCCGTTTTTATGGGGGGACCCCCCAACTTTGGTGCATTCTGCTTGGATGTTAGGACTTTAACTTTTTGCCAACTCATGGGCCTTCCATTAAACCACTAAAAGTTAAATTTTTAGCAGGGGAGCAAAAAGCAACCGAGCCAACTAGTAGTTTTCTATTTGAGGCTTCCCCATCAAACAAGCCACCCCCAAAAAGGGTACCGACAAAAGACGAAAGACAGCCCCATATCTAAACCCCCCCCCTTTTCTTGGGGTTAGTAGGCATGGTCATTCCTCTGACCCTAATAACCATCATATAACCATTCCCATTTAGACAACTATGGCCAAAGGCCAAACAATCAGTAGAACCACAGCTGTTGCCCCCTTGTTTGTTGGGGGCCCACCAAAACCGTGGTTTTCCTTCTTGGTTTGGACCATTCCGAGTATTTTTAATAGCAACTGCAATAGAAACATCAGAAGATGATCCACAAAATAACGGTATCAAAAAAAAGGTCCACTAGAAAAAAGAACACTCTACACCTTTCCCTGAGAGAAATGATCCCATACTACGTTCTGACAACCAAAAGTCGCCATAGGTCAAACAAAACAGAGTTTTTGGATGGCCCATGGCTCATAGCGCCCCGGAGCATCGCTGGCCTCCCACCGCCCCCGGAAAGGTGCGCGGCTGCCCTCCCAGCGACGTGGGGTGCTGCGACGAGCCCTTCTTCCGGTGGTGGCAGCGGGTCGAGTCGCAGAAAAATAGTTGATGCGCGGGCGATGAGGGCCGCCATAGGTGTCCTTTTGGTTGATTTGGTGGAAAAATCGAGGGCGATTCCTGGTTTACCTGGGCCATCTATTTTCCCAAAAAGGACACCTATGTGAGGCCCGCTGCCTCTAGCACCCAGGCCCCAACTTCTTTTTCAACCATGCAGAGACGTTTTGGTAGAGTTGGTACCCGTTTTGTGGTGGCTTTGGTGGGGAGCCAAGAGGAACATCTCTTTCGTTCTTTTTTTTGGAGGGGGGTCCCTAAAAACATGACATACTCGTGTCCAACCTCCCAATGTTCAAAAATCAGTGGTTGCTATGGACCCGGGTGCTGGTAGTTTATTTGTTTGCCTCCCTGTTGCCGGGATGGCTGGGTTCTTTTAGCTGTCCAAGTGCTTGGATAGGTGCCCCAAATGCAATGTATGGGTGGCTCGTATGTTTTTGAGGGTACCCTTGTTGGGTGGTTTTGAAGGGATTTTGGAGATACCCCCGCCATTGAGCGACAAACCAATATATTATGTGTATATACGTAGACATACATATATATATATATGTATGTATATGTATTATACAGGACAGAAGAGAGAGAGAGAGAGAGAGAGGACGAGATTAATATGCATATTTATACCGCGTTCTGGATGGGGCATGGTCGTTTCGGGTATTTCGGTGGAAGCTTTGAACATTGTGCACCAAGCATGGTCTGAAATGGACGAGATCGGCCGAACAAATGCAAGCTTCAACGGTTCCCTGCGGCGGATTTGCATGATGGTAAATGTATTTTGCTTTTGGACATTTGAAGCAACTTGCTCTGTCTTACTGAAAAGGCTTCCATATTACCTGTGTGTCAAAGCTAGGAGCCCCTCCAACTGGCCGGGCCATGCGTATTTTGTGTTCAACCGTGATAGACATCCGTTTCCCATTTCATTTTGGTACGCCAGACCAATTCGATGGTGTCTCTGCGTCAGTGTGTCCTTGCCAGGCGATACCAACAGTGACCCAGGGCAGAACGCGCATTTCGTTATGGGCTGTTTCCTGTGCTGGTAGGAGTGACTTTGCATCAGGTGAATACCCAACACGGGACAAAGTCTTGTGGGTTTTGGATTTAGGTAGAAATTGCTGTCTTGAGCCTTTGATACGCAAGAGGTATCAAGAACGACCTAACGGAACCTTGATGTGGGAAGACGGTGACTGTTTTCTTACTCGAGGCCAGGATTCACCGTCGGCTTGTAGCCTGGGGAATTGCTTAGTTTCGGCGTAGTCGGGTTGAAACCTTTCTGGCCAGGCATGGCATGGCAGGTTTGTCAACGACACCTTTGGGAGGGCGTTTTTTGTTCGCCAGAGGCCAGCCATTTGGACTGCCTGAGATGTCAAGTTTCCAAGTTGTCCGGTCTGTTCCACGCCTTAGGCCCTTTCCCTGGGATGGGTTTTCCTCTGAACAAGCCGTGACACATGTCGCTTTTTTTTTTGTGGGGTTCTGGGCGAAGAATAAAAACTCAATTTGAGAGCGCAGCACAGCCCCGAAAATGCAGGCGCCTGCGTAGCTATGAAGGACTTGATTCATGCCTCCGGACTGTGCTTATGGGACATGTTTCAGGAGGCGGCTGCTCTTTCTTTCTTTTCTCAAAGCTTTGTCAAAGCAATCATTGGCACTCCAATCTTCCGTCGGTTTTGGAGGGGCTCGACTGCCTTTGCCGAAAAAGACAAAACTCAAGCGGGCTCAGTTTCTTGGTGTCCCCATGCAACATTGGCTCATGCCAAGGGACCCATTCCGGGTGTGAATTTGCACAAGCGACTCTGACATCAGAATTCGGGCTCATTCCCACCACAGAGGTGGTTATTCATAGAAAGTAACATGCCATAAGAATCTTCGGACCGCGATTTTGAGGTACGATTTTTGTCACTTCCTGAGCTGCTGGAAGGTATGACCACATTTTGGTGGCAAGCAAAAAGTTTGGCGACTATTTCTGGCCAATCCACTCGGAAAGTGAGCAGAGACCAATGGACAGTGCAGGTACTTTGCCCTCCTACGCAGACGAATGGCGCAGGGCAGCGCTGGATGCAGTGCCGCGGTTTTGGTTTGAGATCAGTGATGCCCCTGTAAAAGAAGGTGCCCAATGGAACAACCCTTTGATTAAGCTGTAACTCGAAAATATCTGGATACCATGTGTGATACCTGGAATCCAAAAAGGTGCATATGCCGACACACTGTTGGTGGGCACATCACGTCGGCTGTGAGACTACACTTCTGTGTTTTCTTTGTTGCGATGTTCTGAGGTGTGCCATGCTCAAGCATTCTGATTGTTTGTGGTATGGTCTGATCGTCACGGGGTCCTTGTCGATCGGAGCCGTGACTTTTCAACTCGGCGCAATCTTGAACCACCGTGGATGAACGAATTTCTGCACCACTTGGAAACCATGGTTGAAACCATAGTTTATTTGTACTTTTCCGTTGGGGAATCGAATCATGCCGGGATTTTTGAACGGTGGTGCCTAAACAAATATTGGTTGTTGTTGGGAAACATTTTACATTTTTGATTATTGTGGTGTTGTGGTTGAAAGTCCAAGCACTTAACTGCAATTATTTTCCTTTTCTTGCTCCCCTTCCAACGTGGCACGTTGATCACTCACTTCGATGTTCCTCGATCTGAGGCATCTTCTAGCTACAGCCGTGCGCGGCCTTTGTCACTGGGATTGCATTCGGAATTCGGAGCCTTCTGAGCGCTGAGTCGGACATGTACGATGAACCCGAGATGCACAGGGAGAAGTATTGGATCTAAGGTCATACCAGAAGTGTACTTTGGCAATGAGTAAAGAGTCATCACTGTGATCTCCTCAAGTGCATTTCTGCCAATCGTCGCCAGCACTTGCGGGCAAGTTGATGGCAAGCAAGTGCCATGCCTGGATTTGCACGTCTCCCTGCTGTTTCAATTGCACGTGTTTATTCTTGAATTCCTGCAATGTAAATAATGCAATGATATACATGTTTTTTGGTTTCGAGAAGAACAAAAACTGACCTTCATAACTATGTTTTGTTGGTTGGCGTGATGCTCAGGCGCTTCTTTTTGTCTGCTCCGTTGTCAAGGTCCGGACGTTCCGCGCGGATTCCTGTGCTGGAGAATTTGACCATCGAGGACTGGCGGGCGGAAGGGTTCCCCGATGGTTTGGGGGGACGGGGAAATTCGAGCCAAATTCGATCTCCGGGGTGACCCATTTTTCACTTGTCAGTAAGCAGGGGTTGTTAATATTATGCCAACATTACAAATTTAGATGGAATTGGAGGAAGGGGATGACCCCTGGATCTCCATTTTGGTTTCATTCTCCTTTTTATGGGGAAGACCAGATAAAATGAAATTGGGGGATCCCCCCACACCCCTTTGCCCTCTGAAGGTAGGGAAGATCTGATGTGTTTTGTCGCATTTGATGTTTTGCCAGTTTTGGGGTTGCTAGGATTTCCATGTGTGTTGCCTGCGGTTGACTGGGCTGGTTGGTTCGTTGGGTGTGACAATTGTATTTTGTGGGAAAATGTCAGATTCCGGGGGTTCCCCACTAAATTGAATTGCCATACATCACATTCCTGGTCTTACACTACGAACTGGGCCCTTCTCCAATGTGGGTGTGTTTTTGTTGAGGGTATATCTTCTTGCGGCTTTGAAGGAAGCCAACAGGAACACCACCCGGGGTGCCTTAAACGAAAAGCCGCCCTCCATCTATATCCACTGCAGAGGTCGGCCTTCGCAGGGTGTTTTCGTCCAGGAAGGCCCCCGACTTCAGCCTGACTCGCCACCTCCCGTGTCGAGGGGTCACTTTTTGTTCCATTAGGACATTGAAGTGGCCTTCAAATGACGGTACGGGTTGTGAAGTTTTCCCAACTTCACAACTTCGAGCTGTTTCTGGAAGTGGCCTCCTTTAACGGGTCGTTGCCATCAAGCAAAAGTGACCGCGCAACCTTTTCTTCAGCACTGAACCCTTGGTCAACGCACCAACCACCACAATTTCCCCGGCAGAAAAGGCACGAAGGCCTTCTTGAGCAACTTGAATTGGTGATTTGGTTTGAGGGTTTAATGCCGGTCATTGCGTAGCTTCATCAATTCCAACCGAACGAAGGGGTTCCAACCTTCGTCCACATGCGTGGCTGAGGTTTTTTCCACAGGCAGACGTTTTGTGACTTACCCTTTAACCGACTAACATGGACAGACCCCTGTGGAAAGACTACTTCCCTCTTCGAAAGGGAGGTGGGGAGTTTTGCTGGGGCGGCACATCTGTTAAATAACAACCTGCATGAGAATAGAAATCTCATGTGGACCAAAAGGGGAAAAGCTTGCTGGATTTTGTTTTTCAGTACGGAATCCAGAGTGGATTCTTGGATTGTGAGTCCAAAATGGATTCTGAAATGCAATCTGGAATTGAATCCAGATTCGAGTCTGGATTGGAATCTGGATTGAACGTGCCTCGGGAAGTTGGTTGTTCCCACGAGTTTGATTGATTCGATGTGGCTGGGCTCGGGGAGTTCCCCCTCAAACCTGAGAAGCCCAGGAGGCTGGGGAGAAGAAGGTGGCCAGAGGATTTACGACTTCGGAGCTGGAGGTGCGATGTCGGGCTTGTCCGAAAATCGTAAGGGGCGCCGAGCTCCGAGCTGGGTAGCCAGTTTTGTGTTTACAGAGGGAGGCTTTCGGAGCTACCAGGAGCTTTAGAGGGAACGGTTCCTAGCAACTGACTAGCTTGGCGAAGCCAGCACATCCAGGATAGGCATGAAAGCAGCCTCTTTCCGGGCCGTTTTGAGGGGCCATTTCATGATTGTTGTTGGGAAACATCTTACATTTTTGCTTATTGTGGTTTAGTGACATCCAACCACTTAACTGCAAAAGTTGTTTTGTTGCTTCCCTTCCAACGTCAACCAAGGTTTCCTGCAGATCCGTGGAGCACCTGCGCCCCCGTCGGTTCGTGCGACAGGCCGCCGTGCAGCTGT
>CAUJNA010000602.1:591546-656546 GCA_963377175.1 Effrenium voratum | reverse complement strand
CCACTTTTGCTCCTAACGTCGACGTTACATTTTACGCCTCCAACCTCCCCTTCTTTCTTGATTTTATTGCTCATCACGACCTTTCCGTAGTGTCCTCCTTGCGTCCCCGCCCTCTGTCTTCCTTAGTCACATACCAAGAAATAGCCGCACCCTCCACCACCATTACCACTTCCTCACACGCGGTCCTTGACCACGTCTTTGCGCCCACCAGCACCTTCTCATGGTTCCAAACAGTCAAGTCCGACCCACAATTCCAACTCCCTTAGTTTCATCGTCATTCCTTGGTTGAGGCAACTATTAGGCTTCCTTTGTGCCGTGTCCCCCCGACACAGCAGCGTCCCCTTCGACGTCAAAACCTGACTGGCTGGCTGGCTGACTCACTCAGTCACTGACTCACTCACTGACTCACTGACTGACTCACTGACTCACTGACTGACTGACTGACTGACTGACTGACTGACTGACTGACCAACTGACTCACTGACACTGACTCACTGACTCACTGACTCACTGACTCGCTGACTCCCTGACTCACTGACTCACTGACTCACTGACTCACTGACTCACTGACTCACTGACTCACTGACTCACTGACTCACTGACTCACTGACTCACTGACTCACTGACTCACTGACTCACTGACTCACTGACTCACTGACTCACTGACTGACTCACTGACTCACTGACTCACTGACTCACTGACTCACTGACTCACTGACTCACTGACTCACTGACTCACTGACTCACTGACTCACTGGACTCACTGACTCACTGACTCACTGACTCACTGACTCACTGACTCACGGACTCACTGACTCACTGACTCACTGACTCACTGACTCACTGACTCACTGACTCACTGACTCACTGACTCACTGACTCACTGACTCACTGACTCACTGACTCACTGACTCACTGACTCACTGACTCACTGACTCACTGACTCACTGACTGACTGACTCACTGACTCACTGGCTCACTGACTCACTGACTCACTGACTCACTGACTCACTGACTCACTGACTCACTGACTCACTGACTCACTGACTGACTGACTCACTGACTCACTGACTCACTGACTGACTGACTGACTGATTGTGCGTGCACCAATGTGTCGGTTGGCTTTCTTTTGCCCATGCGGCTCTGCTGAATTGAGTGGCACAATTTGTGGCAATGACATGTGCCATGGCTGTGGGTATCATGAGGCTAGCCACCAAATCCACATGAATGGTGTTGGCCACATAGTCGAACAGTCGAAAATAGGGGTCCTCCGAAAAACAATCACTTTTTGAATAGATTCGATTTATTCGCGCGTACACCAGGTTCTAGAAGCTTGACCCTTTTCGGATTAACGCATACGTCTTACGTGTGAGGCACACTTCACGGCCTCACGGCCATTTGTGGACGCTTGCGCATTGTTATGGCACATGTTTGTTTAAATATATATATATATATGTAAACACACATACACCTTTTTTTTTGTTTTTCGCTTTGTTATGACGCATGCCTTTTTGGACTGGTCAACCGGAACTGGAGGGGCCTTTCCAACAGTTCCAAGGGGCTGCAACTTGCTGATTTTTCAGCAAGGTAAGCCTTTTCCCTGGCTCCTTCGTACTTCTCAGGCCAACGTGTAGAAAGGGGTCAAAGGGGGGGCCAACAAGGCAATACTTGACGGTTCCAGCAGTCCGCTTAGGTGTTTAGGTTTTTACTTGGTTTAGTCGGGGGTTCATTTATCCCACAAGCTGTTCTTTTTTGCAGGGGATCAGACAACGGACAGCCCAGATCAATAACTTCCTCTCACGAAATTTGCTGAAGTACCCCAGGCCCCATGAAATGGTTGGGTTCCTGACAGTACCCACTTCAGGGAGGCCTGAAGGGAGCCCAGCACTGCAGGCAGCTGCCCTGTTCCCACAGCTTCTGCTGCAGCTGCGTCGAGCCCTGGTTGCGGTGCGCGCGTTCGAATCGATTCGACTCCGAAGCCGAACCCGAGCGGTGGGTCCCACGAGGCCGCAATCGGAGAGTGCCACAGAAAATCCGGTGGTCCTTTCTGCCCATAGGTCCAAGTCCTTTCTGACAAAAGAAAATGAGCCACTGGGGCAAAGCACATCAAGCCACCAACGGACCCGGGGTCAATCAAGGGCCTCTCTGGAATACGCTTGGGAAGTGGCATCCAGCAAACAACTAGGTTCCCCAGTAGAGCCCTTTTTGCCCGGGAGGGTTCCCCTACTAAAATAGACTACAGAAAAAAGGGTACCTTTATTCTAACCTCTCTACTGGGGGACCTACACAAGCCAGAAAAGGATACAATCAGCACCCGGGGTAGATGAAGCTACTTGCATGTTCGGCCAAGTCGGCAAGTGGTTAGCCAAATACTAGGTCCCCCGCTCGTGCCCTTTTACCTTTTTTTGGGAGGAGGGTTCCCCTACTAGAATAGACTGCAGACAAAAAAGGGTACCCTTATTCTAACCTCTCTACTGGAGGACCTAGAATAAGGTTAACCCCACTTAGGGGGATTTACAAGTGGGTTATCACCTAGGTGACCAACGACTTTCCAACTTGGCCGAAGGAGACCGGACCATGGTTTTGTCATGTGTCTTGGGGCGGACTTCTAATTAATACTGTATCAAGTGCGGGAGATTAAATCTAAACGATGACCCAATGCTAACCAGCCCATTTTGCGTTGACCGTATGAACACATAGGGGTCCAACCAGATGTTTGTGCTTGGCTTGTTAGACACCTGATTGAGAGAGCAATGGGAGACTTTTTCTCAGATGGCACTGTGTTGCGTCATGTAGGGAAGAACCCTGTGAACGTTTTTGAGAGGTTCTGACAGCAGAAGGTTGGCGTGTTTGTTTAGTTTGAACTGGATGATGGACTTAACCCTGCACCAGCCAGGATGGATGAATACCGGGATAAACCAGCAAACCACCCACCAACTGGTGCTGGATTTAGTCCATCCACTGTGTTTTGTGCAGCTTTTGTTTTAAAGACTGCGCATGTTGCACAGACTTCATTTGACAGGAGCGATTTGTTGTCTCGAGAGTATCTTGCTGCCCTGTGGTTGCCTAGAACATGCGGCAGCTTGCCCTTGCTTGACACAAACCATTTTTTGGGGGGGTGCCGTATTTTGACACACGCGCATACATACATATATATATATATATATATAATACACACTTAAATCAGTATATATATATATACATATATATATATATATGTCCCATAACATGGGATACCATGGGTGTCCCAGGCATTTTAGACAGCGTTTCCGCAAGCATCTCAGATCCTGAGGTGCAAACTTTTGAACAGGTGAATGGCTGAGATATGGCCCTCCAAAGTGGTTGGTGGACATAAATCACCCCAAACAAGATCGGTTTCCTTGTGGTTTGCCTTCACCTGGGAAAGGGCAGCCTCGAGTACACAAACCCATATGGGCATGTCCGTTTTGTTCGGGAGCCTTTGGTGGACATCCATACGCGTCCTTTTTTGTTTTTGTTTTTTGTGGAACTTGATTTGATCCCAGGCATCTTAGGCGTCCTTCTCGTCAAGAAATGGCAAACACCTGGAGAAATGGTGGTTTGTAAAGGTTGAACGATGGGTGAAGAGAATGGGGAATCAAACCTTAGAATAGGTGGTTGAAAAATAGGTTGGGCAATTCCTGGTTTACCTGGTGGTTCAATCAACTACCAGGGATATCCATCGATTTTCAACCAAAAAGGACACCTATGTGGACATCATTTGCGTGGGATTTGTGTGCCAATGGCAAGTTTCTTCATACTGCTCGGCATACTTCAACTGAAGCTCACTTCAATTCTCTCAGTGACTGCATCAGTGTCTAAGGCTGACATATACTTACAGTTGGTTAATGTTTTTCATTTCCTGTTGGTTTAAAAGGGAATCTATCACTGGTCTATCACCACTGGGAATATTTGTATTTTTCCAGGGGACGTAAGCAAATGGAGGTATATGGAGAGGTTGGTGGAGGGTGCACCCTGTGTATATTTGACAGCCCCGGCAGGAGCATTCTTAATGTTGATCCCTGATTCAGCTCAGCCCCCCCCCCCCAGGTTGTTAATCAGGTGTGTCTGGAAGAAAGGATTCCCACCACTAAAACGGGACTCCTTCCCAAAATGGAACCCATCGGTGAGTGGAGAAGCAACCTAAGCTTGCTTTTGTTCACTGAACATCTCTCAATTTTTGAGCCACCCAAATTGAAGTTCGTTGGGATGGCTTTGGACATGGGGATTTGTGTCTCGCCTTTTTGTCAGACTCCACCTACAGTCTACGTCCTCAGCTCGTGCTCCGCAGCTTTGGCTCGCTCAATCAGCTCGTCCCCGTTGAAGTCATGGCATCCAGATCCAAGGCGGAGCCGATCGGATGAATCAGATGGGTCTCTGATGCACTTGTGGGATCCAGGGGTTGATGCAACCACTGGGGCAACATACCCTTTAGGGTGGCTTGCGGGGAAACTAAACTAGGTATGCCGTTTCTTTTACCGTTTCTCTTTTTGGTTGGGAGGGTTCCCCCAAAATAGACTACCTGAAAAACATTGGTACCAACTTATTCGAACCTCTCTACTAGAGGACATAGCCAAAGCGGGCTCTCTAAAGTCATATGGGCTCAAGAATGGGAACAGCCAACCACTTCTGTGATACGGTTGGGAATCCCCTCTTTATATCTTGGTTGCTATTGGGTTGGATCTTTAGACTTTAACTTTTTGGTAAATAATTGTGTTTTCCACTAAACCCCGAAAAGTTATCAACTTTTTGCAGGGGGGTCGTTGCAGCCAAGTCTTTATATGGGGGGTGAGTCTTTGGGGTTCGGCCCTTTTGAATGTATCACAGACGTGGATTCCATTTCCCACTGCTGTTGGGTCTTCCGCTTTGATGTTCCGGGAGCTGCGATTCTTGGAGCTGCTTCAAGACCATTTCTCAGTCCCTGAGCTCATGGACTTTAAGCTTTTGGGGCGACCGTTTTAGTGGCAAACACAAGGTTCGTGGCTTTTTTGGCCCGTCCACTCGTGAAGTGAAGCGCCCGTCGTTGCGCAGCTGATTCGATGCACAGCCCGTCTAACAGACAGGAAGAGCCACACAGACACACAGAAACACAGTAGAGGCACACAGACTCGGCGAAACGCCGACACACAGATGCACCGACACATACGCAGACACAGGCTGGCAGCCACGCAAAAACGCAGACACACACACACAGACACACTGGCGCGCGGACACAGACACACAGACACACGAACACACAACTCACTTGAGGCACCAAGCGCAGGACGAAGCACTCGCTTGCCATTTGGGGGGATTGGGCATCGCCCTGTCTCAGATTGCCCCTATCCTGAGACAGCCCCATTGTGAGTTTCAACGGTATGAATATTTACAGTGACATGCTCACCAGTGCGACATTAGTTTGAGGCAAGTTAGTTTGCTGATGTGTTTGTGCTACACCGAGAGGAATTCAGGTTTACCTGCATTAGATACTGTTTTGCCGCACATGACCTGCATCATCCTCCCAGATATGTGAATGATCGCCTTTTTGTTTCAATGACTTGTGGCGAGGTCCTATTGCCTTGTACTTTAGCTCACTTGCCCAAAGCCGACCTTTTGACCTTTTGGTTTTCCCATTTTGGTCCATTTTTAGTAAAGGTCCCAAAAGGTGATCACCTTTTTATTTCCAGGTCTTTTGCGCAAGTGAGTTAGGTAACCCTTAATTGGTGGAATGAACTGGTATTTTGGGGATCTTCACCCCAGGCCTTGGTAAAGGGTAAATGGGAAACCACCCCCTGATCCCTAACACCACCAAACCAAACCACCAATTCGGAGATGCTGGTCACAGGTCCTTTGCCACCCCTTAAAAGGCACGCAAGAGACACCCCAGCCGAAAACACGGCCGCAACACGTCGCTGCCCCCATTGGGATCTTGGGATGGGTTCCTGGAGGGCCTGGTGCGAAATGGATATTGCCCATGCACATGAAACTTCTCTGTCGGTGGCTTTGATCTCAGGGCTAACTTGCGTATGGAAAAACCGCACCTATAGGCCTTATATTGGGATGGTTGTTGGGGTATGTTGCGTGGACAACCCATGAAAAACCCGTTGGTTATCCAGGGTATGTCCATTGGAGCCACAACCAAATCCCTGGTTAATTGGAGGGTAGCACTGGAAAAGGGCTTATTCAGGGCTGGGGGCTGGGGGGCTGAGGGGGCCTCCCAAGCCTTTCTCCAATAAGGCCTTATTAAGGGCTTAATACTGCGGATGGACGAAATCCTGCACCACTTTGAAACCATGGGAGCCCATTGTTTGTTGGTATTTACAGAGGAATCATCATTCCAGGGTTTCTTAAGTGGTGCAGGAGTTCGTCCATCAACAGTAGGGGCTTAAAGGGCTCCCTCCCCCTTCCCTCTCCCCCCCAAGCCTCCAAGAAGTTGCAGGCGGCGACCTGCGGCGCCTTCGACGCCTCGTGGGCCTTGCGAGTAGGGCGGGAGTGGCGAATGGTTGGGTTTTGGGTGGGTTGGGTGGGGTTCAGTTGGGTTGGGTTTTGGTTGGGTGGGAGGGGTGGGGTGGGGTGGGGTGGGGTGGGGTGGGGTGGGGTGGGTTTTTGGTTGGGTTTGGTTGGGGTGGGGTGGGGTTGGGTTTGGGTGGGGTTTTTGGTTGGGTTTGGTTGGGGTGGGGTGGGGTTGGGTTTGGATGGTTGCTTGGTTGGTTGGCTCGTTGATTGCTTACTTCTTTTGTCTGTTGGTTCGATCGTTAGGTGAGCGTTTTGTTTGTCGTCATGGGGTTTGATTTTGCGGGACCGGTCCCAGGCGTATCGGCTTATAGGGCAAACATACGGTAACAATGTGTTGCTGCTATCCGTGCAAAGCATGCTTGCGGAAAAGCCAGGGTTTGAACGAGGACCCTTTGTCTTAATATCCCCAAGGGCAATTCCCTCGCGATAAGGTAATGTTGACCCCATATTCATCAAGTCACTGGATTTAGTGGGAAGTCATCTTTTTTGGCGGGGAACACCCCCGCTAGTAATATAGACTGGGGTCGATTAATATGGGGTCAACATTATTGTCCACGGATTTCTGCTGAGGAGTCCAAAAGGGGCTTCAAGTGCATGCTGACAGGGTAATGTTGACCCGCGGATCCAAGCAGAACCCGTCCAATTCATAGGGGAGTTCCCTCCAAAAGTGGTCTGAACCCACACAAAAAAACACGCCACCTCGCAAGCAAAATGAAGCATCGGTTCATGTTTTCTGGGGTTTCCAATATTGAGGGAGCCTTGGTCTTTATTTCTCAGCCACTTTTGCCAAATCGGAGTCCTCCGACGCGCTTGCCTCTAACGGTGGAAGTACATACCGGTTCCTTGGCTTCCGTGGTTTCCAACCCACTTTATAAGGGGTACATACCCCTTTTGGGAAGAGGGGTATGAACACAGCAAGGTTTTTGGGTTCATTTGTCCAAAAGGTATGTAAAAGGGGAATGTACAACACCCCTGGATTGCCAGGTCCCACATCGTGGTGTCCTCCAAAGAGCATTGGATCAAGGCGAAGATCTACTCCCGAGAAGCAGGCCGCTGGCTCCGATGTTCCCACTTGTGGTTGCCCCACGTGCCTGAAATTCACATAGCCTAGGTCCTCCAGTAGTGCCCTTTTACCGTTTCTTTCTTGGGGGAGGGTTCCCCTACTAAAATATACTACAGAAAAAAGTTGGTACCCTTATTCTAACCTCTCTACTGGGGGACCTAGTAGCTGTGGGTCAAAAACGTGTGCCCAAAATGGAACCCCGGTATATATATACACATATATATATATATATGGTACATATATATATATATATATGGAAATTTGGACTAAACCAGCGGTTCCCTAGTGGTTTAATTTTGACCCATGCCTACATAGACATAGATGGCCCCAAAACTACCCCCTCGCTTACTGCTGGATTTCTGATTGTTCTTTTCTTTTTCCCCCCTTGAAACCGTTTCAAGCCATGCAGAACTTGGGGTGCCCTGTTCCCTATTCCCAAACCCCAAACCCCTAATTATTATATGTTATATCCAAAAAAAGTAATAAGACTATTGATAATATTATGAGGCAATTGTTTAGTGTTGCCCCACATTCGGACATCCCCACAGTCTGGCGATAAACTGTACATAGCACGACGTATATTTGTGGTGTGCTGCCCTGGATCGCCCATAGGAAGTACCGTCAAAATTACTTCTGTTGAGTTTAGTATTCGGCGTTTATATTGTGAGAATGCACAAAACCATGGCAAATGAAGGGGGACTCTCAAAAGAACGATACCCCTGGAAAACAATAGGGGACTCTCAAAGTAAGTAGCGAAACGGCCGTAAGTAAGTAATTTTGACCGTGCCTCATATATTCATGCCATGGCACCCGATTTGTTGGCGGCAAGGGTGGAAAGAGTCGACACGAAGGTGGCTTGCCTTGTTTGACTGCCCAACCCTGTCGCAGCAATGTATTTGTTTGGTAACGTTCAACATCTTCTTCCAACCATTTACATTCTTCCAAGGGTTGTCCATTGCTACCCAAAATGGCAACGAAACCTTGGGGCACAAAAAGGGTACAAATGGAACAGCCAGCCTTGCAAGGTGCTGAACCAACAAGTTCCAGTTCAAAGTGCCCCAAACACTTCGATAGGCCGGTTGTGTAGAATGTTCAAGGACTGTGCCGCAACGAAGATGAGTAATTGAAATCCAGAACAGCCGCCAGGTCCCAGCCTCTGTTTTTGGGACATTGCTTGGGATTTGGGACATGGGAAAAGCAGGGGGGGGTGCTGAATGTGTTCATGTTTCAACCACCAGCTATGCTCCACCAGTTGCGAGCTGAAACTCAGGCTCCGATTCCGGGCTCCATGAAGGTTCAGCTTAGCAGCCTCGGCTTGCCACCAGTTTTGTTAGGCACAAGGGGCAACCAAAGGTTTGGGATCCCTTGCGACGGCTTCATCTCCATGAAGTAGCCATTGTTAAAAGATTGGAAGTGGACAGGAAGAAGCCTTTTCAAGATGAGAGTCTTCCAAGACCCTCTGCCTTGCTGATTGTTGGAATGGTGGAAGACTCGTCCCGGGTGCCGATCCGTGTCGCACATTCCCTTGGCATGCAGCAACCCTTGAGTGCCTAGCTGACAAGGCGTGTTTTTTGTATTCCCCTTTGCTTCCAGTTGCCAGCATAGTAGGTATCCAAGGGACACCATGACGTAAATTCTAGAGGAAACCCTGGTTACCTACTATAGTGGTGACTCGAAGCACTGGGTTCAATACCATATGAATTGATGTTCTCTCGTTGGTCTGCATCTTTATTTGCTCTTGTTGCTGCTTGTAATGTCCCTCGTTGCAGTGTCAATGACCATCTTGAATCGGACCATCACACTGTGTCTCCCTGCTCACAGCTTCCTCGGCACGAGTTCGAGGCTAAAATGCAAGCCTGCCGACAAGCCATGACCCTTGAAGACCAACATGTCTTGCACGGTTTCTGTAGCCTTGCTGCATGAAATCTGGCGACCTCGCCTACAGCAGGGAAAGATCGCATACATGGCAGCTATTGGGTCTGTCAGTCCGGTTGGTGAATTGTGACTACTCAAGCTGATTTGCATCATACAAAATACAACCTGCCCTGAATTTGATCAGGGTTTTCTGGCAACAAGCAGCTACAGAAAGCCACGGAACCCGATTAACCATGAACATATTGTGCCCAGACCCTCAATGGTGCCCACGATTCCTTGTTTTTGGAGGGGTTTCCCTTTGAAACCAACTCCCAACCAAAGAGAGCATTTGTTTCTTTCTTTCCGCAGCGACGGGTGGTCTGGGAAAGCCAGCACTGCTTTTGATCACGGGCCTGTGAATATCATGTTGCTCCGACGGAGATCACTTCGCATTTGGGTCTGTCTCTTGGTTGAGGGTACCCTTTTCACGGGTAGGTTTAAAGGGAAACCAACAGATCCAACCACCATTTCTTTGGTGCATTTTGCTTGGATGTTAGGACTTTAACTTTTTGCCAACTAATGGGTTTTCCATTAAACCACTAGAAGCTAAAATTTTAGCAGGGGCTCAGAAAGCAACCAAGATTTGGGGGGGAGGGGTACCATATATACATATATATATATATATATAATCACACACACACAGAGATACCCCGCTGAGCATGTCCAACTACTGGGCGATGGCTATGGCTTTGCCGCCCGTGGCGGTGTTTTACCTCGTCCAGGCGTGGACGTTCGTTCTGCGGCTGTTCGTCGTCTCGGAGAGTCCGTTTTTCGATGGCTTCGAATGGAAAACACATGGCTTGAGCCTGTTGTAGTTATGCTTATGCTGTGTTGTTATCGTTGGTCTTGTGATTGTCGTCAGTGTTGTTCTTGTTCTGAGACTTTTCCGTATTGCGTTAGTTCCTTCTTATGTATGCCCTTCTGTCTTCTCGTAGAGGATCCCAGATGGTTAGATTCCTCATGGTTTCTCTTTGAATACCAAGAGGGGGTCCACCATTTGTACAAACCAAAGCAATAAACAAAACCTTGGTCTCCCAACCCTGAAAAACGGCAGGGTCCTTCTTGATTTCTATGGCAATGAAGGATCGGTCTGCCAAATCTTCCGCTTTTTCTCAGGGTGGACGATCAAGGCGAACCAAGCAGCCCCCTGACATCTTGGCTTTTCCTATTCGGGTGTTCGATTCGCCAAGTTAGTAAGTTGTTTGTAAGCCTTCGGTAATAGCCCACTTATAAGTCCCCCTTTCAGTGGGGTTAGCCTTGCTAGGAGATGAACAAAACCCTTGACGGCTTGCTTTTTTTCACTCTTCGAGGCATTTGTTTCTAGCTGTTGCTTTCTGGGCTTTGTTCTTTTGTTTTTGTTTTCTTTTGTTTTCTGCTTTTGTTTTCTTGGACGTTAGAAGGGGGCTACGCCGCAAAAAAAGGACATGTTTATGGCTGCCAACACAAAACACGAACCGTTTCTTGCGCGCCCAGCCCAAAGGGCCGCGCAGCGTTTTGTGTCGCGGAGGCGGGGTCCTTAGCGCTGCTGTGGCTGGCCGTCTTCGCCGGCAGCGGCGTGGACTTCTTTCGGCTCAGCGAGAAGTTGGCGAACACGGCGCTGAAGCCTTCCTGGACTCGTCTTCTCACTTTGGTATTTTCTTCCGCCAGCTGAAAGCTAAGGGGTCTCAGCCCACCAGCACCCTCCGAGGGCTGTCTATTCGTACCTTTCGTAAGTGCCCTCTATTTGATGGGCACTTTTGGGTTAGGGTCAAACAAGGGCACTTAGCAAATCAAGCTAGGGTCAAATCAATGTATATACACGTATCTTCCATGCCCTATTCTGGATGGAAGAAACGTTGTTGGCTGGATTTGGCATGTGGTTTGCATATAATAGGGTACCACATCCAGCTATCAACCTTTGCATCCACCCAGAACTACCCCTGTCTCCCCAAAAAGCTGCTGCTGCGGCTGCTGCAGCTGCCGGGCGGCCTTTTTGGACCGCGCACCTGGCCTGTTTAGCAAGCACCCCAATTCAAGCGGTTTAATTCATCACTTCCATCATCCAACATCCAGACATGGTACGTGAATCATTTAACTTATATATAATTCTTGCATACATGTCTACATACTGGTGATGCTGGAGGATCAGCGCAAAGCATTCTCAAGTTGGCTCAGCCACCTGACGCTGCAAAATGCAGCCCACCTAAGCATAACCTGACGGCCCAACTTTATTGGGTGACTCAGCATTGATAACCGCTTGATCTTGCCAACCTGAGCTAAGAACCGACACTGCTGCAGGGAACAAGGTATGCTGCATGCAGCGCACAAATCAGAGCTGTACATCAGACCAAGGGACATAATCCTCGTCCATATATGTGGCAGTCGCCAAAGGCGACATGCGCGGTGCCTGATCATAGCACATATGATCAGTCCTCAGTGGAACCACGAATGCCTGGAAAAAACGCAGGACTGCGCCCAATGATGCACACTGTGGGGCTTATGGTATTTTGGCCGCACTTTGTATACAAGTCGTTCTTCCTGAATCGCATCACTGGATAAACCTCGCTACCGATGGCTGAACACAACTACCGATGCTTGCAGAACACAATGTACACACGCATACAAATCAGGCATGGAACCGTTGAAGGCGCAGTGAAACAAGTAGTTGGCACGCCACTTCGCTGGGGGGGAGGATGCCATTCTTCGCAGACTTCAGCGCCCGTCGCATCTCCACTAGGTTGACGAAAAGAGAAGCTCGGAGCCTGGAATGATGTTTGATAGTTGAACCACCATGCACTAAAAAACAGTTCGATATCCGAGAAACGCAGCATGGTGGTCACTCGGGTCTTTAGCAGCTACTTTCAAGCAAACGTCCATGAGGAACTTGGCCAACACCACAGATTCCTGATCAAGCTCAGCGCGTGTGTGCATGTGTGTTCCACTGCCATGCCTCGAGCTGAGCACTGGTCCGATGCATTCAAGTGCTTCTGGGCCAACGAGGGATAGCGACGCAAACCACGCTTGGTCTTATCACCCACGATGTGTTTCCTAGGCCAAGAACACTACGTGTCCAGTATTGTGGAGCAAAAGTAAAGCCAAAGGCGCAAGCTGAAAATTTGGCCTCTGTTTCCTCATGACCGGACAAGTCAAACACCAGCAGCATGAATGGTAACATGCATGCGGTATGCTCTGCAAGCGTCTAACTTTGTTGGTCTTGCAGTATCCTCTGAACTGAACGTATGCAATGCGCAACCGCGCATCCATATCAGATCCTGCACTGATTATAGTGCAACAATAAACTCGCTCATGAGTTGCAAGCAACACTCCTGACCACACAGCATCAGTCGAGGCCAACTCAATTAAAGCCTAAGACAATACAACATCAATTGAGTGGAGGCATGCGCTGAGTGCTGCGTGCTACACACATGTACGATGGCAACAGGGCACTGACCCGGCGCATTCCGGAACGATAGCCAGGTCGACGCAATGCAGCCAATCATTCTGCAGCAGGTCAATGTGGAACCCTGGTAATCTTACAAAGGGGTTTTCACGGCAAACCTGCTCGATGAAGGCCGCAGTGTCCAGCAGCCTTCGGAATCCAATGTAGTAGAACATGGAGCATGCACTTGCAGTGCGCATCAGCAATTATTGGATCGAGCTCTCCGTATTTTTGAATTGAATGCATGCCATGCGGCGTTTCTCGATGAGGCGCGTTGGGACCATGCGTGGTATACACTAGCTCAGTGTTTGCACCCTTTGACGCCCCGCATCGCCAGCACACCGACTCACTGTTCCAGGTAGTGACCATGTTGTAGGCCTTCTGGAGATAGGCCTCATCCCCCTTGTGGCAGGCCAGCACCGCCTTCCAGCCACCCGCCACCTGGCGGCCACCAGGTCCAGCACGCTGAATCGGGGATCCAAAAGGGTCCACGTCGAGAAATGTGCCCAACAACAATTCAGTCAAACTCCAGCACAACCAGCAGTTGAGCACGTTGTATGTCTCGTGGAGGCACTGTGCATTGTCTCCTGCAAACACCAGCATATTGGAGTCAAACGGGCTGCAGCCAGATACCAAAAGGGACCCCCACGACACCACCATAAAGCTGCGACGGCGGTGAGACTCCGCATCGTCCCCGTGGATGAATATGGGTATGGTTCGATTTAGGTCCAGCTGAGACCGATATGGATGAGCCAGCAGCCACGGTGCATCATGATTGGCGGCCCAGAAGTCCTGAAGGGCCTAGCATCTCGTTGGACAAATGCTGGCAATTTTTACGGCCACAGCTGTACTGTGTGCATTCAAGAAACACCCGGAGGGCCAAGCAAGCGCATCTCAAATAGTTTGGGATGGTAATGATAAAGGCTGGAAAACCTGACCCGTGCACATGCTCAACATACCAAAGGTGAAGCGTGTGCAGCAAACATAGGCTGCGGGCACATTGCTTGGAAGCATCATGTCCCACTTGCCCATGAAGAATTCGTCAAGCAGACCCGGGTCACCCTGAGTTGCAACCAGCTTAGAGGAATCTTGGGGACAACACACACTCATATTTGAACCGCCAAGGCACCAATGGCACATCCACCCTGAGCACACAACCATGCTCCACTCATGTTTGTGCGCATGCGCGCGCATTATAGTTGCAGACAAATGTCTGATGGACAGCTGGCAGCATTCGACGCCACGGCTGCTTATCCAGCCACCTCCAAAACGTTCTTCCGATGTTCTTTGTCTTGTCCTTGTCAAAGTGGCTCAGGAGTGATTGCATATTCCTCCTCAGCCGGATCAGCCGTGCAAGCACACTGGATTTGTTGGGACGATCCCTATGTAGACATATATATATATATGTGCATGCATGCATGTGTGTCGCTTAAATTTCCAAGCTATTACGCACATGCTTTCGAACCCCAGTTGATAGGAGCAAGCAAGTTATTGTATGTATCTACCAGCGCTATATTCACAGTCAAAGTTTCGGTGCATACTTCGTGGGAAATCGCCGCTTGATAATGTCCAGCATCTTCATGATGGTCACGACACTCACCTCTAGGCTTTGGAAGTGGATAGCATGACCATTTGCTAAGGGGGGCCCCTTTGTTTACCCAAGAACAGAGTTGGTTTTGCGGCCACCATGATCAACGACCACCCTCCAAAGTTTGTCAATTGGTGCCCAAAATGGTTCACACAAGGGAACTTCAGGGTGATGGCATGTGTTGTGTTCAAATCGTGTGTTCTGTGCACACACATGTGTGTGTGTGCATGTGTGCATGTGTGTGTGTGATTGCAGGCACTGGCTCTCTCTCTCTCTCTGTGCATGCATGCGCACGTGTGTGTGTATATGGATGTGTGCATGTGTATGTGTGTGCGTCCGTGTCTGGTTGTGTGTGTGTGTCCGGGTTTTTTGTGTGTGGTGTACATGGTGCAACGCACACCCCCAAATGCAGCCAAGTGCACATTCCGGCCAAGCTCCAGAAATTCCTCCACCACATCCATGATCCCAGATGTGGACCCTGCGAGCTTCCATAGGGCAGTGCTTTCACATGTAACACATGCATGCTACTGTTCAACACTATTCAGGTTGTCTCCAGGGTCTATCCTGTGTATGTTCATGTATGCATGCTTGAGTTGCTATTAGAGTCATCCAACACAACCTCGAAAACCTCGACTAATTAATCCCACGCCTTGATCAGCACACACACACAAAATCATTCGTGCCAGGTGCACTTGCTGACGTGCTTCAATTTCAAGGCTCGCTCTCCAAACTGGACTGCGGGGTGCAGGTGTCCGTTTTCACTACACGGTTGCTATTGGTAATGTATCATTCCTACATATAGCGACTTGTGCATAGTGGACGATGGTGGCAATGTTGTCACTGCCATCAAAATGCTTGCGCAGGCAAGCCAAACCCCAGAACTAGCATCCTGAGTGCTTTGGAACACCACTGGTGATAGGACTATACAAATGTCAAAGATTTCCGGCTGCATCAAGATTGAAGGGGTCAACTTGGATGGGATGTCCCAAGATCAAACGTTATAATAACAGTTTAAGTGACCAGGGGCAGGGCACAAGTTCCAGCACTCAGACTGCCAGGAAATCGCAGTGCATGACACCTATAAGGCTTTGGCTTCCCAGAAGGCTGTCCAACAGCACCACTTGATTTGTGACTATCAAGGTTTGAGTTGACCGCCCCTAGCATGGGATCCGTTATTCAGTTAATCACATGTCTAACTTCCTATGACAAGATCAATTGAACAGCCAAATTCCAGTGGCCAGAGCACTGGAACAAAAACTACATTAATTATCACTCGAGATCAGCAGCCTTCTTCTTTTTGGAAGGCCCCTTATGAAGGCTGATCCGGCGCTTAGCGTCTTTCACATTTGTTTCCACCGCGCTGACAAGCTGCTTTTCGTCAGCCACAACGGCTTGAAACATTTCAGCATCAACATCATCAGCCTTGTGGCTGACAAACGGCAGAAGCCTAGTCACAGCTGCCTCAGCCTTGGGAATGTCCTCCTTCAAGGCAGCAACCTTGGATTGCCCGATCAGCGATATAGTTGCATAGTCCCTATAGGTGTGTGTCATGCCAGGACCGGGTTGGAGGCACATGTAGTGGTGCGGTTGACGACCCTTGAATTTTGCAAACAAACCCACTGAGTGTGGGGCTAACTCCTTGCTGTTGGGGATTTTCATATCCATAATCTCAGTCACCTGGGCGGGGATGTCGCCAGCGAGCTTCTTGAACCTTGATCAGTGGAGCAGTTTGCCAGCGGAACCACGCATATTAGAGGCACAGCTAACTCTAGGAAAGAGGCTTGCCATGGAGCTGCTTCATGTCTTTGAGCGCCTTCTGCTCGGCCGTGTCCGGCTTCTTCACCTTCCTAGGATGCATTGCTATAAGCACGCCATGTAAACTTAAAAAACACAAATTCGTGACTAATTGGGAACACATGTCCAGATTTGTTTTCATGAATGTGATAAAGAATATTCTAGGGTTCATTCTGTTCAACCATCGTTATTTTCAAAGACCAAACGTTTTATCTGGGTGTCATGGAGGTTTTCTAGAAAGAAGGATGCCTGGAAAGAATGGGGGAAGGTATCTGTAGAAATATGGGCAACGACGGTTATGAATCCCATGATATAGTGGCAAGTCGATCCAGCAAGGCGCTTGGTAGAGATCTGACCAGTCTTGAGGTCCAGCATGCCATTCCAACAGTGAAGTCCTGCAGCTGCTTAGCCACCACGCTCTTGGCCTTGTCATCTCGCACAGCGCCCCCGATAGACGCCTGAGGCGATGTGACCAGTTAAAGCAATTGACCGGTTGGTTCGAACAATAGCACCTATATATAATGTTACACCTCCTTTATTAGAAGTATCCTCTATTGTGGCAAATTGTTTTCGCAATTCAGGATCTTGTGACTGTTTTTGGGGTCCTCAATAGTGGCAATTGTTTTTGCGGGGAAACATGCCGGAAAAAATCCGGGCAAGAAACAACTGGCCAAAAAAGTCAGGCAAACAAAGCGGGCAAACAAATCCGGACATATTTTTTGAAGTGGTCCCCAAACCATCAAATTTAAGATAACTTCTTTACAAAAAAGTGAGGCCAATCAATCACACAAAGCGGGTTGCCCACAAGAGCCCCTGATCCTCTTTAGTCTGACTGTTTTGGGGTCCTCTTTAGTGTCCAACTGGGTTTGGGGGTTGCTGAAAAAACTCTTCGCTAAATTAGAAATTGGCAATGCTAAAGTAAGTACTGGGAATCTGAGAGGGGGCCTTGGCAATACTAAAGTAGAATTGGCAATGCTAAAGTAAGTACTGGGAATATGAGAGGGGGCCTTGGCAATACTAAAGTAGAATTGGCAATGCTAAAGTAAGTACTGGGAATCTGAGAGGGGGCCTTGGCAATACTAAAGTAGAATTGGCCGCGCTAAAGTAAGTACTGTCCCTCCCAGACCCCCAGGAATTTCTCTAAAGAGGGTCCAGCAGACTGGCTCCACTGTTCAGGGAGGGGGGGGGAGGGGGGTCGTGTAAAGAGGGTCCAACATTATATAATTGTATATATATATATATGGATCATTGTCACCGCCCATTCCCATGTTCACAGACCCAAACAAACCCTATAGACAGCCCAGCTACCATCTCAACGCCCTTCTTCCCGGAGCTTTTTGTCTCCACCACCTCCCGCAAGACCTTGTACATGGTCGCCTTCGCACATGTCGGCGCCTGGCCCACAAGCTCGAATCAGCCACAACCCTAGGATAGTTAGTCCCTTTGAGAGCTCATGTTCTTGAAGAAATGGCCACCGGAAAAAGACGATGGATCAATAAATGTTGTTTCTGGTGGTCTGAATCTAGGGTACCAGTTCAAGCAACTTTGTGCGAGGGGCCCTAGAAAAGTCTAAAGCCCTCGGCCGACCCGCAGGCTGTGACACAACGAGCAGGCCTGGCCTGCGGATGCGGTGTTCCCTCCTGGCCTGGGATCAAGAAAAAAGAAAAATGGTTTCGAAATATAGCTATAGCTCATATATATGTATTATATGGAACATGGTTTAACAGGTCTGACCTATCACACACTCACCAGCCAACTTCAATACAGGAAAACTCACAACACGTTTTGGGCGTTGGCAATTACCACAAATCCAGTTTTGAGGCACTTGGGGATCTTATTCTTAGTGGGCCTAACACAGGGCATACTTTGCACATTCAGATAGTTCACAAGGGGATCACCAAAAAAGAGCATACCCTGCATACGTGGATCGCCCCCATGGACCTCCCATGCCACATTTTTGGGGGCCGATCGGAATAAAGAAGCGATACAGTAGCAATCTCGACATGCAACTGATAATATCAGGTTAATGAATCCCCCGCACCTACGGTTGCCACAGCTTGGTTGCTAAGGACCCCATAAAAAAAAGGTTAGGATCGACCATGACTAGAATGTTGGACCACTAAAACGTCAAACCCGGGCAGCTTTGAGCAAGTGAGATAGACATGGGTGTGTCTCAAAATAGCCCCAAAAGGAAACCAACTGCCTGTGTGCATGGAGCAATCGTCCCCTAATTTTGAGCTCACAGCATTCAAATAGTCGAGTGTTTTGGGAAACCAAGACGGCCTTCGAATGTGTGAGCCATGTTGGGTACCAACTGACAACCCTTGGAGGGTGCTAGGGCCTTGTCTCAAAATGACAGGACCACCAAATGGCAAGTCATGTTGGTTGCCCTTAAGCTCCAACCAACACGCAGGCAACAATAGAGGGACCAGAAACAGTACAGAATATTCTGACAATTGGATATTGAATGTATTCGGTTTTGTGTGTGTCCCAACACGTATAATATGATGACCGGGACTCCTTTCACCAACTCGGAGACGAACTGAACCGCTTCCTCACTGGTGCCGTACATAGCTTCAAGCTGGAACAGGGTCACTGTCACGTACTTGTCGGACCTCTGCTCTTCCACCCACTTCTCATACTTCTCTTCCACGTGGATGTCGGCCAGGCTCTGGTTCACCACGAAGCTCTGCATCATCTTGAACCTGAAGGATCGGTAAAAGTGTCACCGTGGCCAGTCCATGAATTCATGTTTTGTTCGGATAACTCCCACAAAAAACATCTATGGAAATGTGGATCGACGAATGGTTTCAGATAGCCTGCCTCTCCAAGTCATTGGAGAGGGTCCACTTTGCAAGCAGAGCCGGGTTCCCCTCAGAGCGGAGCGCCCTTCCCACAGCGGCATACTGCCGTTTCCGCTCATCGCGCGGCATCTCCTTTGGGCCGCGCTTATGCAACTGAGCACACGCCCCTGGCGTATCAATGTTGTTGGATTCAAGGGGTGGGTCATGGGCATAATCAGTCTGATCATATATATTGCAGGGTTCCCAGCCGGAGTAGCAAAACAAGACACGCACTCCCCACAATAGCAAATCGATGCAATTTACTATAGGCAGTTTCTAAACAAAAACAGCCATGCATGAACATGTGCCTTCGGCAGGCTCATGAGGCTGATCTGCTGCTTCTGCTCATCAGTAAGGCTCCGCATCCGTGACACGCCGCTGCTGCAAAGGGATGCCTTTCAGGGGGTCAGATATGGTCCATGTACATATTTCAAATAACTCATGCAATACTTGCAATACACTGTATTCGATCTGTTGGCAACCCATGGCCATCGTGCCGACCCGCTCCATGTTCGCTTGCTTTCCCACAGCTTCGCCATCGCTGGACTCGCTCGACACGTCATCTTGCACAGGAGCTCCACCGCGAATCTCGCCACCTGACAGGCGGGAAACCTGACCGGCTCACAACATGCAGGGTTCTGCGCAGACCACTCCTAAGTTGCAGTTCATGCGCAGTAGAATGACAGTGGGGCCCAAATGCAACCCCTAAAGCACCCAGCATTGGCACCACCATTCGATGTGGTATGTCTCATCCCAGACGAAGGTTATATGTATATGGTGTAACAACATCTGAAACACAATGTACAACATGCATCATGCATGGATCGATGCCAAAATGCATGAAGTATATATTTATGTATACGTGTGTGTTACAGACGTGGTACCCTGTGCCCCAACTCTGTTTCCAGGGTGCTGCTACCATATTGCACAAGTGTATCACACGTGGCAAGACTTGTGAACACTATATATAAGCAGCGCAGGTTTGCTAACGTGACAGACTACAACTTAGAGGTCTGGAGGAGGAAGCATCCACAAAACATGTTATGCTCCAAGTTTGCAGATTATGGAAAAACATGCTGATGGACTTTAGAAATTAGCACCCCCGCCTGGCTGGTTGGTCTGGTACTTTTGCTGCTGCTGCTCAGCCAGGGTCTTCGGCGCAAGACGCTTCTTCTGATGCTCATCAGCCTCCTTGGTGACCACGGTCTTGGGCTCCTTGGGCTTCTGCTTCTGCACCTGCTGGTCAGCCTCCTTGGTGTCCACATCCGCGGTCTTGGGCAGCTTCTTCTGCTTCTGATCTTCTGCCTTCTTGGTGTCCGTGGTGTTGGGCTCCGTGGGCTTCTTCTGCTTCTGATCTCCTCGCGGCTCCTCATTGGCCTCAGTGGTCTTGGGCTCCTTGGGCTTCTTCCGCTTCTGATCTCCTCCTTTTGGCGGCTCCTCAGCCTCTTTGGTGGGCTCCTTGGGCTTCTTCTGCTTCTGATCTCCTCCATTCGGCTCATCAGCTTCCTTGGTGTCCGTGGTGTTGGGCTCCGTGCGCTTCTTCTGCTTCTGATCTTTTCGCGGCTCCTCAGCCTCATTGGTCTCAGTGGTCTTGGGCTCCTTGGGCTTCTTCTGCTTCTGATGTCCTCCATTCGGCTCATCAGCTTCCTTGGTGTCCGTGGTGTTGGGCTCCGTGGGCTTCTTCTGCTTCTGATCTTTTCGCGGCTCCTCAGCCTCATTGGTCTCAGTGGTCTTGGGCTCCTTGGGCTTCTTCCGCTTCTGATCTCCTCCTTTTGGCGGCTCTTTGGTGGGCTCATTGGGCTTCTTCTGCTTCTGATGTCCTCCATTCGGCTCATCAGCTTCCTTGGTGTCCGTGGTGTTGGGCTCCGTGGGCTTCTTCTGGTTATGATCTCCTCGCGGCTCCTCAGCCTCACTGGCCTCAGTGGGCTCCTTCTGCGCATCTCCTCCCTTCGGCTGCTGCTGCTCCTGGGCACCAGCAGTAGTGGCCTCATTGGCCTTCGTCTGCTTCTTCTCATCTCCTCCCTTCAGCTGCTGCTGCTCCTTGGCATCAGCAGTGGTGGCCTCCTTGCCCTTCTTCTGCTGCTTCTGATCATCTCCTCCCTTCAGCTGCTGCTGATCCCCAGCCTCCTTGGCATCGGAGGTCTTGGGCCCCTTGGGCTTCTTCTGCTTCTGCGCATCTCCTCCCTTCGGCTGCTGCTGCTGGGCATCAGTGGTCATGGCATCATTGGCCATCTTCTGCATCTGCACATCTCCTCCCTTCGGCCGCTGCTGCTTCTTGGCACCAGTGGTGGTGGCATCCTTGGCCCTCTTCTTCTGCTGCTTCTGCTCATCTCCTCCCTTCGGCAGCTGCTGCTGCTGCTCAGCATCAGTGGCCGTGGCTTCCTTGACCTGCTTCTTCTGCCTCTGCTCAGTTCCTTGCTTCGGCTGCTGCTGTTCCTTAGCAGCAGTGGCGGTGGCCTCCTCCTTCTTCTGCTTCTGATCAGCTCCTTTCTTCGGCTGCTGCTGCTCTGCAGCCACCTCCTCCTTCTTCTGCTTCTGATCAGGTCCTTTCTTCGGCTGCTGCTGCTCTGCAGCCACCTCGGCTGTCTTGGCCTTCTTGGCCTCCTCAGCATCGGCGGTCGCTGGCCCCGTGGGCTTCCTCTTCTGCTTCTGCTCATCTCCCTTCGGCTGCTGCTTCTCGGCATCAGTGGCGGTGGCCTCCTTGGCCTTCTTCTTCGGCTTCTCCGCATCCTTAGCCCTTTTCTTTTGCTTCTGATCATCTCCTCCCTTCGGCTGCTGCTGCTCCTGGGCACCAGCGGCCGTGGCCAGCTTGGCCTGCTTCTGCTTGTGCTCTTCTCCCTTCGGCTGCTGCTGCTGCTCAGCCTCCCCGGCGTCAGTGGTCGTGGGCTCATGGGGCTTCTGTTTCTGCTTCTGCTTACATCCTCCTTCTGGCTGCTGCTGCTGCTGTTGCTGCTTATCGGCATCCTTGGGATCAGTGGTCGTGGGCTCATTGGCCTGCTTCTTCTGCTTCGTGTCATCTCTTTCCCTAGGCGACTGCTGCTTCAGAGGCTCCTTGGCATTGGTGGACTTGGGCCCCTTGGGCTTCTTCTGCGTATGATCATCTCCTACCTTGGGCTGCTGCGGCTGCTGTTGCTGCTGACCAGCACCATTGGCGTCGCTGGACTCCCTGGGCTTCCTATGCTTCTGTGCATCTCCTCTTGGCGGCTGCAAGTGTTCCTCACCCACCTTGGCGGCTGCAGTCTTTGACTTCTTGGGCTTGGGTTCCTCAGATGCCGGTGCTTGCTGTGGTGGCTGAGGTTGCGCCGCCTGCTTGGCTAGCCCGTTCCTTTCCAGGAGCCTCTTAGTGCGCACTGCCAGCGTGTCGCCGGCCGGGATGTCACCCTGACCGTCTGCTGCCGGGCCTCGCACTGGCGTCGCAACAGGCCGTGCTCCAGCATGACCTTTGTCCGCCATTGCCTTGCAGTGATGGGTTTGCCACTAGGGGCACACACACACAAGCGCTCCCTTGCCCGGCCTTCGCAGAACGGTAATCTATGGGTGCATGCATGCGCCCGCTTGAGCAAGGCATGATATTCGAAGGAACAAATTGTTTTGACAAGGGCATGCCACCAAATGAATCCCTACCATGAATCGCAGAACCAAATAACATTGCAGATCGACATAGGGCCCCAGTTTCAGGCCCGGGGTTCACTGCAAATATACTTTCCATTGAGAGACGACGCTGAAACCGCGACAAAACACAAAATCCAAGCCACAACCAAAAAACAAAATCCCACAACAAAAAAACATCTTTATAGGAAATGGAAATGGAAAGGAAATGGATATTGGGTATGTTTTAACCAAATCTGTCCGTTCGAACCAGAGGAGCAGCCACAAATGGATACACATGGCCATCAGGGATTCCTTTATTGCACTCAAGTATCACCGGATATGATGCATATTGCTGTATTGAATCAGGAGGTGAGGGATTTGTGGCTTCTAGTCAGTTCTTCCGAATTCTTTTCACAAAACCAAAATATGTAGGCACTGCCACTGTGGGCAAGATACAGAGCTGTCTACTCAAGTTCAGCAAGACCAGTAAATTTGCACAAACACTTTCTGCATCTTTCTGCTGCGCAACATGCATTGAGCCTATCCCAGGAAGCAGCGTGTCCAAATGAGCTTTGAGCTGTGTCAAAAGCTGCTCTTATAGAAGGCACAGCTTCGGCGCGAAGCTATAGTACGAAAGTGGTAGCCACAATTAGCCACACATAGCCACACCAAGGCGGTCAAGGAGCACCATCCCTCACTACTAACGAAATGTTTGTGGATGTGGTTCGGTCCCGGCGAAGCACCAGGTTCCTCACCACATCCCCAAACTAAAACATACATATATAATAAACATACTGAAACTGAACATATACTGAAACTGTAAAACATTTTGTGAGCTTTGGTGCCTCAGTGACAAAATATGGTAGGCACACCACTGCGGTCACGGAGCCCCATCCTTCATTACTAACGAAATGTTTGTGGATGCGATTTGGTCCCGGCGAAGCACCAGGTTCCTCACCACATCCCCAAACTGAAACTATCATATGAGTGTAACACATTTGCTCCGTTTCTTCAACAATCTTCAACAGATAGAGGTTTGTGGATGTGATTTGGTCCCGGCGAAGCACCAGGTTCCTCACCACATCCCCAAACTGAAACTAGAAATATAGTGTAACGCATTTGCTCCGTTTCTTCAACAATCTTCAACAGATATATGCAGGATTAGGACTCCGGACCAGGGGCCCAAAGACCAGTCAGGATTGTGAAGTCCTGAGTGGCAAGATCGTCGGGCTCTTCTACATCCTCAAAAAGAGGCCATGCCGCCGGCTCGTCCATTAGTGCTTGGTATAGGCATACTAGGATGATCACGACGACGTCGCGGTCATTGCGCACACCAGTGTGAAGCCTACCGTCCACCATCTGGACGCGCACAGCCGGCCACCAGCCACGATCAGCGGCAAGGCTGTCGGACGACGCCGACCCGGACAATGTGCCGCCACCCTCCTGATCCTCTGGAACATCTCCCCAGGAAAGGCACTGGTCGCGCAGATGGTACTTTCCCCCCTTCTGGCTGCCATAGCGCACAATGACCGTCTCCAGCATCTGCACCTGGTCCGTGGTAACGTTCATGGCCGGCTTGTTCTCAGAGTACTTGTACTTCAGGCTGGCACCCCGCTCCATCTTCCTCTGCAAATAGGATGCGAGCTCACCGATCTTGGGCCCCCAGTAGGCTTTCAAGGCCTTCTTTGTCAGGGTGTCGCAGCCAACAGCTCCGTGCAGTCCGAATCTGCGGGGGCAGTCCACCTCTCCCAAGACCCCTTCAAGCTGGCAGGTCTCCTGGACCCGTTTTCTGTGCTCGGCAGCCGCACGGTGCCCATCTGTCGCTTCCTTGTTGCACAGTGTGCACCTCCCACTTGCCGAGAAGCGTGCCTCAACCTTGTGGAAGGTCTCTGGCGGAGCAGCGCCGTCTTCATCTGCCATCTCCAGCACGCTGAGCTTGAAGCGGTCCATTGTCTCCTCGAAGCTAACAAGGCTAAGGCTGCGGAGGGCGACAGTGTTCCGGTAGTTCTGCGTAGCTACCGAGCCACGGGATCCCGTGGCTCTTTCGGCAGCTGCAAGGCGGGCTGCGGCACCTCTGGCCTTGCGACAGCACTGAACTGCAAATCCAGAAAACAAGTGTGTCTTACCGCAGGCCTGGTAGAGCTCCAGAATCTCCGTCTTGGACATTGCGCTCAATTCTTCCTTGGTGCGCACACCTTTGTCACACAGCACCCGCTTGGCCTTCTTGGCCTGCCTTCCCTCGCCTCAGTTGCAATTGCAATGCGCTCAACCGAAATGACAACGGAGGATTGATAATCATCAGTAGCACATGTCAACCTGAGCAATTGAGTTCAGCGGCCGGCTTCATGAAAACTCTTTGTCGAGGACCTCCCTGCACTTGATGCTTCCATGGACAGGGAATCATCGTCCGAGCCATCAGAGGGCTTCTTCACCTTCACCCACTCGGAAGCCATGTTGAGGCCCAGTCCGTTCGAACAAGAGAAGCAACCACAAGTAGTGATTCCTTTATTGCACTCAAGTACCACTGGATATGATGCAACAAAACCCAGTCGTGCCATCTCCTGACTGAGCCGCCGAAAGTGCAGGATAACCTGCAACGAAAAAGACATCGACTCTCCCCAATGCTTGTGCGTGGATCCAATGGCCTTCTTAGGGCTCGTGACAACAATGATTGCACCCGGTATAGGCGACACGTTGTGTTTTGTAGGCATAACTTTGGATCCGGTGCCAGACAGGTTCAGGGTACCCTAGGCGACACGGGGGCGACACGGGGGTGACACGGTGGTCCCCCAAAAAGTGTACAGCCAAAAGGAACATTGCATCTTTAAAGGGTACCCCCCCGACACGCCGGCGACACGGGGCGACACGCCTCTCCCGACCCCGCGCGGGCAGAAAACCACTGTTTTTTGCGGACCACTGTAGATCCGGTGCCAGGCACTATCAGGGTACCCCAGGCGACACGGGGGTGGCACGGTCCCCAAAAAGCAAATATTACCCTTTCAGGGTACCCAGCACGCCGGTGACACAGGGTGCCACGCCTCTGCAAACCCAATGTTTTTGTTTGGACCGGGTGGAATTCCATTGTCATTGATGCTCAAAGCCCGTTTTAAGTGTTGCACCAATTATAAATGCCATCGGCCCTATATATTATATTGTGGGTTTTGCAAGGAATTACCGGTTGATTCCGAATTAAGCGTCGACCACCGGCCAGGTCAGGCGGAGACCTCTGCCTGGGCACGGGAGCTCGAGGCCGCTCCGGCTACACCGGGGGAGCAACTGAGGTCCGGGTGAACGGGTTCACATGCGGCTGGTTTGGCGGTTTTGGGGTCGTTCCCTCATTCCCTGGGAAACATAAAAACTCAAACAGGAAATTGTACATGCAGGGGCTGGTTTGGCCGTTTCGGGGTCATTCCGGGAAACATAAAGATTCAATCCATCAGGAAATTACAGGGGCAGGTTTGGCGGTTTTGGGGTCATTCCCTCACTCCGTGGGAAACGTCTATAGGGAGGGTTTATTGGGGTCATTCCCTCATTCCCCAGGACATGAAGAACCAGCGAACAGACTCAAGTTAAAGCTGGGCTTCGATGGTATTCGAAGCGGTGCTTCTGTCCTTTCTATGCTTTGAGACAAACCCAACTCTTCGTCCATGCCATGGTTCCTTTGCAAGGATGGTCAACGATCGGGATGGTCGGACCCAACCTGGTCGCAAGGATCCGAACAATAAACCTCAGAATATTCCTACTATAAGGGAACCATGACCCAATCGGCCAAGCAGTCAGGAGTTTTGAACATGGCACATGGCGTGGATCTGGAATCCGTAAGGTTGCCTGTGACCATCTCACATAGACCGCATGTTGACACCTGGACTGTAAGACGGAAATTGCGTCTCAATGCACCTGACCAGGAAGTACAGGGCGCTGGTTTGGCGGTTTTGGGGTCATTCCCTCATTATCTGAGAAACATACAGATTCAAACCATCTGGAAACTTTTGGGGTCATTCCCTCATTCCCGCAGAAGCATAGAGATTCAATCGGCCCAGGTGCTGAACCATGCAAACAGGGGAACATGTCTGGGTGAACTGTGCGTGTCCAACCTGAGATTATGTCAACATCGGATGTTTGACAAAGCACCTGTCCGAAAGGATTTGCCCAGGACTAAAAACCCTGTCAAAATAAAAGGGCAGCCACTTTGGATGTCTATCTCTTTGCTTTGAGACGTAGGGTCCAGGCTGGCCGGCCAGCTGCTGGCTGGCCAACCCGATAGGTCTGGACCAAAGTTGCATTCTTTCCCCCACCAGTTTTATATGTCTATATGTGTCTATACCACGGAGGAACTATGTGTAGCCAAATGTGCGTGTCTTTTTCATGGGACCCCCGTAACATGGTGCTTTTCCTTTTGGTTTCCCTTGACAGACACACCTTTTAAAGTGGCAGCCTCATATTCGACTCAGACCTGCAAATTGTGTCGATACACGTCCTGTCAAAGTCCCTGTAGTTTCCTGATGGTTGGGGTTTTGCCGTAGCAGTGATCAATTCCCCACTAGCTAGAAGCTTCCCCTGCCACCGCGGCACCTTCAGTAGTTTGTTGGGGCACTTCAGGTTTTTTCCCTGGAAAGCAGGGTGTCATTCTGCGGCTTTTATTTGTTACATGGCCTAATGGACGGGTGTTCCTGACTCGCTTTCCAACCCCGCACCCGCTTGCGATCCCTAGCTGATCTCGTTTTGCAACGCGGCAATCGTTTTGTATCAAGTCTCCAAGCCAGAAGAAGAAGACGAGCTTAAGTAATGAAGGATGGGGCTCCGTGACCGCAGTATGTTTTAGTTTGGGGATGTGGTGAGGAACCTGGTGCTTCGCCGGGACCGAATCGCATCCACAAACATTTCGTTAGAATTGCATCTCAGAAACCAAGGTGCGAAAAGTAATTCTTGGGCCGGCAAAAGGGGCCACTGGTCGCTTGGAAGACTTGGGGGGACTTGTTTTGATCTCGTTTTGAACTCGTTTTGGGACTCGTTTTAACACGGCCGTTTTTGCTGAGGAAAAATGCGGCACATCTGCCATGCATAGGCCATGCTTGTTTGCCCTATCTCGTTTTCGGGGTGTTCCCTAACTCGTTCTCCAGCTAAATATTGATGTTTCCCAAAAAATAGTTCGAAGCCCCATGTAACATGTTTCCATTAACGTAAATAAAGTCGATAAATGAATAAATAAATAGCGCTGCCGAAGTTTGGCGCTGGCCACGTCTCGCAGCCGAATGTGCCCATGAGGAGTCGGATGAGATGGACGCCTACGGGCTTGACACCCTGGCTCTGGGGAATAGCCCCACCAAACAGGGTGGTAACTACATCGCCGTCTTTCCCGTGACGAATACGGTCCAGTGGGGCTTCGATCATCTCACTGGGGCCCGCACCCGGGCAAACCGTGAGAACCACAGACGTCCGCATACAGCGCGAGGACGGTATATCCAGTCCTTACATGCGCGACCCTGAACGATCCTGGATCGAGCTTTGTCAAGCTGACTTGTGCTTGAGCAAGTGGACGCAACGTATGTGGCGGCGATCATCGGCAGCCCTTATGTATAATCGGATCCCCCCACATACGATCAGTCCCCCGAAAGTTCGCCCCATGTTTTCAAAATGATGGTCGTACAGTATGTTTTGGCTTGGCAAGCTACTGGGCAGCCCGAGGGGTTCTCAGACATACAAATGGTCCATGAACTCAGGGAATGCAATGCCGAGGTGGTGCAACGCCGAGGTGGTGCCAACATTGCCGCTTTTGGCACCAAGGCGCGCCGGTGCGCCCAACACCGTCAGTCTTGAGCTTCCTTCAAAGAACTTCTTCCTAAGACTTTGCAAGAAGAAGCTACACGCGTCCGAGCTCGCCAGAGTTCCCGCTTTGGCCCGACCGGGCGCCCTTGGCGTACCGGCGCCGGGGGCGCCGGTGCTCGCAAGCAAGCTTCTCTCGCCAAACTCCCGCTCAGACACTGCAACCAGAAGCCACGCGAACAGAGGAAAACACACAAGGGCGCGCAGAAAGCAAGGCAGGCAGTCTCCCAGAAACAAAAGATGCCGCGTAGGACCACAGACGAAAACACATGCGCAGTTGAGTCGCTTGCATCTGACCTCCCCAGTCCCACGTTACTTCCTTGGCGCGCTGGTCAAGCGTGCAAAGCTGGAGGGGTCAGACTAGCTGTTGCTTTGACTCGAGGGGAGCGCCACAAGTGACTTTTCCCTCAAACTTTGCCAGAAGAAGCTACGCGAGTCCGAACTTGCAAACGCTGCCGCTTTGGCACAAGGGCGTGCCGGCGCCGGTACGCCCCCGGCGCCGGTGCGCCGCAAACATTGTAAGTCTTCAGCTTTCTCGCAGAACTTCTCCCTAAGACTTTGCAAGAAGAAGCTGCACGCGTCCGAGCTCGCAAGAGTTCCCGCTTTGGCCCGACCGGGCGCCCTTGGCGTACCGGCGCCGGGGGCGCCGGTGCTCGCAAGCAAGCTTCTCTCGCCAAACTTCCCGCTCAGACACTGCAACCAGAAGCCACGCGAACAGATGAACACACACAAGGGCGCGCAGAAAGCAAGGCAGGCAGTCTCCCAGAAACAAAAGATGCCGCGTAGGACCACAGACGAAAACACATGCGCAATTGAGTCGCTTGCATCTGACCCCCCCAGTCCCACGTTACTTCCTATGCGCGCTGGTCAAACGTGCAAAGCTGGAGGGGTCAGACTAGCTGTCGCTTTGACTCGAGGGGGAGCGTCACAAGTGACTTTTCCCTCAAACTTTGCCAGAAGAAGCTACGCGAGTCCGAACTTGCAAACGCTGCCGCTTTGGCACAAGGGCGTGCCGGCGCCGGTACGCGCCCCCGGCGCCGGTGCGCCGCAAACACTGTAAGTCTTCAGCTTTCCCGCAGAACTTCTCCCTAAGACTTTGCAAGAAGAAGCTACACGCGTCCCGAGCTTGCAGTGTATATATATATAGGGTTTGTGGCCCATACTTGAACTAACAACATAATCCAATTGCTGTGCTGACCCCTTTAGCCGAGCCAAGGTGATATTCCTCCTCCTTTGCAACAAAGCACCTATACACATATATAGTTGAACAGGGAATCCAAGGCTGTAGCCGACTCCTTAAACTGATCCAATGTGACAATGCCCCCTCACCACGTCTACCTTCATGCGACAAACCATGACAAGTTATAATTGGTTCAAGTGACCCATACTTGAACCAACTACATAGGGAATCCAAAAGGCTGTCGGGAGGACCGGATCATCAGCATGCATGCATGGTTCCCCTTTAGCCATTTAGTGAGGGGACAAACGCATAATGCACACAGAATTGCACATGAGCTACCCAGGACAACAAACAACATATGAGTGACTCCAGGATTTGGATGCCCTTCCTCTTGCCACATGTTTCAGGGGTGTCTTTTCGATGTTCCAGGATCTGGAAATCATCCAAACCAACAAGCACAGCACCAGCTAAGTTTGCACGGATGACGACAAATATATATATATATATATATATACATATATATATATAACAACATTACATGGCAGCCAAGTAAACAACCGACCATGCAAGCGTGTGACTTCAACAGCCCCCCCCCTAATGTTAGCAGTATCTTCTATTGTGGCAAATTGTTTTTGCAATTCAGGATCTTGTGACTGGTTTTCGGGTCCTCGGAAGTGGCAATTGTGTTTGCGGTAAACAAATGCCGGAAAAAATCCGGGCAAGAAACAACTGGCCAAAAGAGTCAGGCAAGCACAACGGGCAAACAAATCCGGACATATTGTTTCAAGTGGCCCCCAAACCATCAAATTTAAGATAACATCTTTACAAAAAAGTAAGGGCAACCAATCACACAAAGGGCGTTGCCCACAAGAGCCCCTGATCCTCTTTAGTCTGACTGTTTTGGGGTCCTCTTTAGTGTCCAACTGGGTTTGGGGGTTGCTGAAAAACAGGCTCTTCCCTGCTAAATTAGAATTGGCAATGCTAAATTGAATACTGGGAATCTGAGAGGGGGCCTTGGCAATACTAAAGTAGCAATACTAAAGTAAGTACTGGGAATATGAGAGGGGGCCTTGGCAATACTAAAGTAGAACTGGCAATGCTAAAGTAAGTACTGGGAATCTGAGAGGGGGCCTTGGCAATACTGAAGTAGAATTGGCAATACTAAAGTAAGTACTGTCCCTCCCAAACATTCAGGAATTTCTCTAAAGAGGGTCCAGCAGACTGGCTCCACTGTTCGGGGGGGGGGGGGGGGTCGTGTAAAGAGGGTCCAACATTACAGAGTGTACCATCTGGCATTCAACATAGAGAACTAGGAGGCACTGAATGCTACATCCCACAGATGCTACATAGGGCCCTTAAATTTGAATGATGGGACATGTGAATTGGTACCCCGCATGTACGCATGTCACACATCCACTTCCCTGGACGGTCCTCAGGTCTAGCCAGCCCAGACTTCGAGCACACGCAAAGGCAGCCTGGGCAGGTCGACCGTTGGTCTCGTGGCGTGTGTTGTTGGTTTTGGGCTTAGGCAAGGGGGTGGTTTCCCATTTACCCTCTACAGGACCCAACACTCAGCTATCTTGGTTAGTCTAAAAAAACGCATTTTGCGATGGCCGGCGATTGAAAATGCACGATCGAATATACATGCATGTCTGTTTGTAAGCAATTGCCTACGATATAACATTGAAGTTTGCACACATGTCAGCATATCTTTAGTCGACTGATCCCTAATATTATATATGTATAGTTGTTCACATTCGGAATATCAAGGTCCAACGACACTAGCTGTGGGCGCTGAAGGAGTTTGACATTGGCCATATCTTGCGGCCCAATGTGTCCCGGAGGGCTCGGCTGAAATGGACACCTACGGGCTTGACACTATGTTGCTCGGACATAGCCGCAACAAACAAGGCGGCACCTATGACCGGCGACCTGTATGCCATATACCGGCCAATGGGGCTTCGATCATCCCTGGCCCACGCCTGCGTGAAGACCATAGCAGGGGCGATCGAGCACGCTTGGACCCCAAGTCCTTACAGCAGAGGGACGGCCCAACACTAAAGTATAGATCTTCGAAGAGGTGAATCCAGGTATACTAAATATTTCCCCTTGCAGTCTTATCAGGGCATCCGTCACCAAGCAGCCCCGTTACGCCCCACACATGAATATTTGATGTGTTTGGGGGGATCAAGGGTTGAAGACAGTGAGGACCTTTGAACTTGGGAAATCAAGGGTGCGTTGAAGAGTGCAAGTGTCTTAGAAGCTCACCTTCGAACCATGTCAATGGGTGAATCCCAAAAATGGTGACGGACCCTGGCCAAAAAGACGATTATTGAACTTGATCAATCCCTATACATGGTAGGCAACACGTCGCACAGCTATATAGTATATGTATATATACTAAGACTCCCCTGGGCCCAGAAGGAGACAGCAACCTTTTTAAGAAAATAACACAATATATATATATAGTGAAAGGCTGTTCTGCAAAGACTGTTGTTAAACTGAACCTGCAAACTGTTTGCCATTTATGATAGCTGACAGACTTTGCCGCGTCGAACCGCTATAATTTCAACATGTATATATGTATATATACAACAAGAAAAAATACACCCTCAGAGTGGCCGCCCTGGCCTACCCGAGGTCTTAAGTTTCCCAAAATTACTTAAGGATGATAAACCCTGGACGCCACCGTTTAGAGGGGCAAGTTTGAGGGGTGTGAAGTTACCTCCTGGGGGGAGAAGAATTTGGAACCACTATGACAAAGGTTTCAGGCTGTTGGGGGTGAGAAGTCCATGAAACCAACATGAGATATTACTCTTGGATGTGGGAAACCACCATGTTTGAAGGGTTGTCTGGGGCTGAGAAACCCTTGAAACCATCATGATAGAGGGTCGAGAGGTTCTCAAATTTCTTTTAAGGGGTGAAAATCCCTGGAACCATGTGGGGTCATGTTGCGCAACGTGTGGATCTGAAACTGATGTTTGGGGCTGGCTCCTTGCAATCCATAGTTTTAAGACCTTCGGGGTGAGTCCCCCAAACCAAACATGTTGCTGCGACCCAAGGTGATCATAACCTCTTGAGATATTGGACCGATTTTGGGGTGGAAGAAAACAGGCCTTAAGTAGGTACACTGGATTGCTTGTGTTCATGGTCAAGACAGATGTTTGTTGGGTCAACACTAATGGGTCGATGCAACCAAGTCACTTCACCGCCGCCAACCACAGTGAGCCCCCCCCTTAATCAAATCATCTAGCTCATCATGAACTTCACCATCAGACTCATCTCTCCAGGGGATGCGGTTGTCAGCAGGCACATGGTCAGGCATCCTCACAAGGTACATACATGAGTGGACATGCCCAAAGCACTCCAAATGTTGTCAGAACATATATAAACGTATTAATTCTCTACAAGGCTCAACGCGGCAATCGCAAAGGCAAACCCCCAAGGGTATGCTGCCGAGCGCTTCAGTGTTTTTGAGCACCCCGCCTTAGCAATTTCGCCCACAAAACGTATTTGCACAATTGTGTGCATGGCCATGTAAAGGATTTGCCAAGCAGCAACCCGCAGTTGTCCTTTGCTGTCTATGCTCTTCTTCACAAGAACCGGCTGTGATTTCCTGAAGCGACCATGCAACCCCCGACTTCCAACTGTTCCAACTCGCCACGCCTTGCCAGGGTCTGCTTCAGAGTGGCAAAATTCAGCGGCCTCTGGAGGCTGGCCATGCCGGGCAGGGTGCCGTAAAGCCTGAAGCCGTGCAGGGATCCATGAACGGGTAAACATGTGCACAGTTCAATGATCACTGCGCATATATGCCAAAGTGCACCAAAGCCACGTTGTGTACTTCAATGTCTTGGCACCATATGCCCCCATAGGGAACGACACTCTCCTAAGCACAAGATAAACTAGCGTGCGTGCGATCATCAAGTGTATAAATACAAATAGATCTATGTAAATACACGCATATGCCAGACACACTATAGATGCTGTCTAGTCACTGCGCCTGCACTCTGGCCAGAAACCGCTTCATGGGCCCGAACTCCCATAGTAACTGGGTCAAGCACTCTGATACACAGTGAAAACTTAAGGACCCCTCCATTGCGTTGCGCTTCTCACTAGGCATGATAGGTCGGAGGCTGAAGATATTGGTTGCTCCAGTACAAAGAATACGCCCCGCATCCAGGCGAAGTAAAGTCTTAGCTCATGCACATGCGCAGGCACGCATGCTAGGCCACACGTGTGCACCTTTGTGAAAATACTTAATCCATGACAAGCTGCACGTAGATCAATCGTTTGACAAAAATGTTTGCTCGTTGAACACATCGGACCTGCTCCCAGCCAGCAGGATTTGCCCATGTTCGCCCTGTGCAGGATCTTGACCTTGAAGCATCGACACACTGCCAACTTCCAATAGCCCCTGAAGTGACAACATTGAAATTGCGGATGAGTCGCAGAAACACCCAAGTACTGCAAGGTGGTCCCACCATTATGACGGCTCCTCTTCGGCAATTTCTTACCTCAATTGCACTGTCACCTGCTGTCTTCCCCACCCAAATATTTGTTTCACGTGCACATGCAATTACTGCTTCGCCGGGCAACTGCGGCTAGAACAGCTAGCAGCCCAACGCTCCGAAGTAAATCATGGTTTCCAGAAAAAACCACCTCGATATCCAATCTCGATCCAATATGTGCATGCCAGGGTCACCCAGAGATTGCAGTCTTTTGCCGACCAGCCACATCAAAAGCTTTTCCTTGGTGGCCGCAACGTCTCATTCCCTCGCTGAAGCGAGCCCGTCCAGCACAGAGTTCCACCTAGGGCGCGGGCATGTTCAGCAGTATATGTTGTCTATAGGCAACGTGTGCATTGCATTGCGGAACAGTTCGCTTAACACTATAAGGGCTTGGCAAAATCATTTTGCTCATGCGGCTCTGGAATTTTGCCCAGCAATACTAGGATCGGGATAAGAAGCGAAGGCTTCATGACTCATATGACTGCAATGTGTGCACTAAATTTCTCTGAGCCAGGGCGCGTGACATTCATGTCAGGATCATGTTTTCAGTTGCCAGCATGCATGTGTTTTTCAGTAGTTGCGAGCATGTGTGCAAACGCATTGGCTTCAACAAACTCACAAATCTTCTTTTTGACACATTGTCACCCCTCTGTACACTTGCTTAGTGTCGGGCACTGCAAAATTTGTCACAGGCCCCAAGAGTGAGGGTTAATTGTACTATCTTCACATGTGCAAGCACCCTCTCTTCATGGCCTGATCAACTTGCCCCCATAAACGTAAGATGTTACAAGGACCAGCCGTTGGCCCTTGAAAGCAACTATTCTTGCATGCGTGCAATGAGGTCAATATTGTGAATCTAGCATGTGCATAAACTAATGCCTGGGCTGGTACTTGCAATTCCCCTATGCCATCATGGCAAAGAAAAGCTCAGTCAGAGTCATCGTCCCTGGCCCTTTTTTGGGAACCCCTGGACTTAGCCTTGGCCTTGGCCTTGGCTTTTGCTTTCGCCTTGGCGTTGGCACGAGGTGGACGAGGTGGGCATTCGCCCCGGAACCCGCCCTCAACAGCCTTCTTGAAAGAGTAGTGTTGCTGGCCCCGAGGGTTGATCCAAACTCTGTACACATTACCTTTGGCCTTGCCACTCAGCCTCTTCCGTGTTTCGATGACCCAGTCCTGCAAAACGTCGGGCACGGTGGATGCAATTAACACAAAATATATTTTAGTCCTGGGAATGTGACCTCGTCAGAGTTTCATGCTTCCTGAGCTACAGCTTGCGCCATACCCAATGATCGAAGGGGTTCATGTATAGATTGCAATCTAGATTCGCACGTTCTGGTTTTCCCTGCTTTGTTTGAAGTAGTGCAAGTTGCGCTTGAGGTGTGGGCACTGGTCCTAGGGCCCTCGACAAAGCCTCTTGCTGCACACGACCGATCACCACTTGCAATGCGCTGTTCGTGTAGTCCTCGGCAGGCACTGTTTCCACAAGGGATGCCAGCTGCTTCTTGGCTGGATCCTGGCTGCGTGTCTCAAATGTGTTTGGCTCGAAGGCATGAAAACATAATCGAGAAAAACAGCTCCTTGCGGCTGCTAGCAGTGGTGCTAGACTGATTGGAGGATGAAGACAGGCTAGTGACAGTGCTGGGGGAAGAAGCCGAGCTGCTGGCGCTGGCAGAATCGCTTGAGCCGGAAGATGCACCACCCTGGGGCTGAAGCTCACCTGAGATGTGATGTGCGATGTCCCAGACCATGGACCATTGCACATGTATGCGTGTGCATGCAAGGAATTTAGTGTCCAAGTTACCCTCTTTGCTGGTAGCTGTTGACTGGCCCTCCTTGCTGACAAGGTAGCGTGTCAGTGGGACTTGCGCAGTCTCCCTTGGAGGTGGCTGTCTCAAATTTAAAGTCACCGGGAATCGGGGCCCTTTTGTGCACCATCGAAGCAATGTCCCGTCCTTTGGCTTGGCTTCCTCCTTGCAGCTATCTGGCCCGTCCTCCCCAAGTGCCTCCGCCGGCTCCGACTCACCCTCGGAGACCACCGGCTGCTGCGCTTCATCCTCTGAGACCTCTGGCTCATCATTCTGCGAAGCCTTTGCCTCTGGCTGCGCTTCCTTGGTGTGGATGGTGGAGATGTCGGCCCCGTCATCCTGAGAAGCCATTGCTCCCAGCTGCGACTCATCCTCCGAGATGTCTGGCTCGCCAGTCTTGACCTTCGGCCAATCCTCCTCCGACTCACCCTCAGAGACATCCATCTCATCATCCGAATTCGAAGCCATCAGCTTTGGCTGTGCTTCCTCCAACTCACCCTCAGAGACGTCCGACCCCCACTGTCCCAGAAGCAAAGTGGGCTGTGTGCCCAACAAGCTCTCCATTTCCCGGGAGTCAGGCTGCCGGTCACACTCCATTAAAGCTGCCCGTCGGCGCTTAGCACTGTCGAACACAGCACTTTCAGGCTCATCAGCCTCTGAAGCCTTCACCTCAAGATCCGACTCGCCCTCGGAGACGTCCGGCTGGTCAGCGTCCAACGCCTTCTCCTCAGCGATGTCCGGCTCATCAGCTTCTTCTACCTCTGGCTGCGCTTGCTCTGACTCATCCTCAGAGACTTCCGGCTCATCAGCTTCTTCTGAAGCCTTTGGCTGCGCCTCTGACTCATCCTCGTCCTCAGAGTCATCAGCTTCTGAAGCCTTATCCTCGTCCGGCTCACCGGCTTCTTCTGAAGCCTTCACATCTGGCTGCGCTTCCTCTGACTCATCCTCATCCTCAGAGACGTCCGGCTCATCAGCTTCTGAATGCTTCACCTTTGGCTGCTCTTCCTCTGACTCATCCTCAGAGACATCCGACTCATCAGCTTCTGAAGCCTTCACCTCTGTCTGCGCTTTATCAGAAAGGTCCGGCTCATCAGCCTTCGCCTCTGGCTGCGCTTCCTCTGACTGCACCTCCTCCGACTCATCCTCAGAGACATCCGGCTCATCAGCTTCTTCTGAAGCCTTCACCTCTGGCTGCGCTTCCTCTGACTGCACCTCCTCCGACTCATCCTCAGAGACATCCGGCTCATCAGCTTCTTCTGAAGCCTTCACCTCTGGCTGCGCTTCCTCTAACTGCACCTCCTCCGACTCATCCTCAGAGACATCCAGCTCATCAGCTTCTTCTGAAGCCGAAGCCTTCACCTCTGGCTGCGCTTCTGACTCATCCTCAGAGATGGCCGGCTCATCAGCTGGCTGGGCTTCCTCTGACTCATCCTCAGGGACGTCCGGCTGGTCAGCGTCCGACGCCTTCTCCTTTGGCTGCTCATCCTCAGCAACTCCCGGCTCATCAGCTTTTTCTGAAGCCTTCCCCTCTAACTGCACCTCCTCCGGCTCATCCTCAGAGACATCCGTCTCATCAGCCTGTGAATCTGGCTGCGCCTCCTCCGACTCACTTTTAGAGACTTCCGGCTCATCAGCTTCTGAAGCCTTCACCTCGAGATCTGGTTGCGCTTCCTCTGGCTCATCCTCCGAGGCATCCAGCTGGTCAGCCTCCAAAGCCTTCACCTCCTCATCGGTCTCCGACATCTCATCCACCTGCGTGTCCTGCATCATCCTCTCACCATGATGGCTCAAGTCGGCCAAAGGAACCTTCGGATGAGGCAGCCGCGCATCCACCTCTTCCTGCGCAGAGGCAGTGGACCCATCCTCGTCACTTGTGGAGCCAGCGTCTGATCCAGACTCCTGCGTGGGATGGATCCGCAGGATCCAGTGTGCAGGTGCCGAGCAGACTGTTGTGATAGAGGAAAAACCACACACGCGAAGACAGACAGACAGACAGACGGACGGACGGACGGACGGACGGACAGACAGACAGACAGACAGACAGACAGAGAGACAGAGACACAGAGACACACACACACACGCCCCCAATTCGTGATCTAATTTCAAGCATATTATATATATATATATATATAATTGGATGCCATGCGTTGCATACATTCGTGCATGATCGATACACGTGTGCAAAGCGTGACAGGCCTGCATCTTGCCCTTGCTGTGTCCGGCCCCTGGCACCAACCCGCAGGCAGTCCTAGGTTTGGCTACAATGATGGATCGGATCCTACAAAATGGTTAGTACCCCCCCCCCTTCAAGGTCAACAAGGTTTGGGAGGGGCAAAATTTTGAGGCTCTCTGGTAGGACCCCCCAATAACTTGAGAGGAACTTGAGGGACTTGAGGGGCTTGGTGGCCTTTTGCTTGCTTTTTAAGCTTAAACCTTTTTGTTTGAAACATGTAAAGAAATCTGAGGTTTCCTGACAGGTTTGGGGTCGGTGCATATTTAATTAGGAAAGCAATCAGCCTGGTGTTTTAGGGTGGGGGGTGGCAAGGGAGTACCTTTAATCAGCGGGGTGTTTTGGGGAGGCCCCAAAAATAATGGGTAGGGTTGCGTGGCCCTTTACGTGGGAATCTGGTGTACGTGGATCGAAGGTTTTTTTTTTGGGGGGGGGGTACTGATTGTTCCCTGACATTATGTGTGACTTGCTAGCAAACAAATGTGCTGGCGCCAAGGGGCATATCAACATCGCCCATACCAAGGTCCAAAGGCAGCGTTTCCAGCATCGATGGGTCCCTGAGCAGGTGTCAAACCCATGGCCAAAGTACTGAATATTCCGAACCCAATCATGAAGGGCCGTTTAAATTGATATGGAAATTGCCATATGCAATCAATGAGTCGGAGTCTGATCGACGGAGCTTTGTCTTGAAATAGCACTTCCACTAGATGAACGGCTTCTCCTCGCACCAGCCCTGGATTGTCTGATGAACACGCCATGCATCCTGTTCGCCTGGGGATCAGCATTTGTCCCTCACTCAAAGAAATGCCTATTTGCATCATGAAGACAACATGCATGGCAAGCCTGCACTGTGATCCATTCATCTTGTTCACCGGCCTCCATAGTTTGGCCTCAGAGTTTGGTTAGTTGCATGCTCGCCTATGCATGTCCCTGGCACACAACGGTGCACCATAAATTGACAGCAAAGAGGCACAGCTTTGCCTCCACAACCAACTTTGTGACGACTTTGCGGCATTCATTTTCTCGGGGAACCCTTGGAAGATTTGCTTCCTGGAGGGCCAAGATCGCCCACTTGTTTTCTTTTCTTCTGATATCACCGCCACATACGAGTTGGTTGGAGTCCATGATCTCTTTCCGGGAAGGCATATGTTTGCGGCACTTCCGCAATAGCTTCCTCAGCATGAATTGTCATGTTTTTGCAACCATTGAATTTGCAGTCTGGACACACGCCGTTATCCTTCAGCTTGCCAATGCGTGGGCGCGGCATTGCCCGGTGGGGGTGGTCAAATCAGAAAGTAAGTGTTGATTTTGAAGGGGGCTACCCCGTTGCAGTGCATGATTGACTCATGCCTGTGACATGCAACCCCGCCATACCACCGAGCCCAGGTGGTGTCTGCGCTGGCCGGGCGGCTGCTGTGCTGCCTCCCCCCCCCTCATCTGCACCCACCCCTGGAGGTACCAATTGAGGGCACTTTTTGAGTTAGGGTCAAACGAGGGCACTTAGCATAAAAGTGTCGTCCATTCGTACCAACACCTAAGTGCCTTCAAATAGAAGGCACTTGGAGGGTGCTGGCAGAAGCATTTTTCTTGGGGGGCCGCTGTGCTTGCCGCATATTCTTCCCCAGCTGAAAGCTACGGGGGTTCTTCACTTGGCATTTTCTTTTGCCGCTGAATTCTTATCTGGGTCTCAGCCCAGAAATTTTTGTGGGGGTGTCCGTCCGCACTCTTGGCATTTTCTTCCGCAACAGCTGAAAAAGCTAAGGGGTCTCAGCCCAGGTAAGGATTTTGGGGCTGTTCTGTTGCATGCTTCTTTGTTTTTTTTAAATGGGGTTTGTGTTCACGGCAACCAAATTTGTTGGTTGTTGAGTTTTTGTGAGTCTGTTCATGTTTAGTAGGAGGCTGCAAAAGACGCAGTTTATTGCCACCCTACTAAGGGTTGCGAAGACGTGTGTGGAGGGGTGTAAACCACGACTCCCCCAACTTGTTGCTCCAGGATTAGTTAACTTCAGTAACCTGGTTGATTAATAGAGTGTCCCAAAGGGTAGTAGGGAATCATCACTTTGGAGGGGAACACCCTGGGTCAACATTAAATATGTGCGTATGTACATATATATATATAGACATACCCTTAAAGCCATGCAGTTTAAGCCTTACTTGCTGCATCAGTTGTTGCAGTTGTTGCTCATTGTCCCTTTGCGTGATAATATAATTCATTAAGGCGAAACATAGGGAGCCCTGGTTTTCTTGAGGGTACTTGTGATTCCCCCCTGTTGGCTTACCCACATAACTGCTCTTGTGCCATCTACCTTCGCCCTGGTGTACCCTCTTTAACTTGGTTTGAAGGTAAACTAAAGGGAACATTGCCATGAGAGGGCTCCCTCCCTGTCCTTTGACACATAGCCATGTGGCCGTGTTTCAAACGAAGAATGCCCTTTCGTTAGAGGACATCAAGAGGACGGGGCCCCACCGTCTTGGAGGTCCCTTTTTGAGACACAAGCTTGACATGAATTTCGTGAATCCCTAAAGGGGGGTGGTCGGGGTTCCCTAAGGCTCCCTAAGGAACCCGAAGAAAAAAGCAACTATGGCCGAAGGAGCCTGAGACCAAACCCTAAACCAACCCCAAACCAACCATAAGCCAGCCCGAACACCCCTGGCAACGTACCTCACCTAAGGGGGATTCAGACATTTTGAGACCAGGATGCCGCGCAACGTGTTCCTTCGCCTGGTGTCCAACCAGGTGCAGCCTGGCCGGAAAGTCGAATTGCCGGAACTCGAATAAGCAGAGAGGGGTGAGCCCTGGATTTCGATGAGTCTCAAAATCCGAAAGTTGGTTTGTTTGGTTAGTCAAATTAGTTGGTTAAGCTAGATTTAGTTGCTGAAGTTAGTCAAGTTAGTTCAGCTAGTTAAGGTGGAGAGTTGGTTTGCTTGGTTGGGAAGCCGTTGTTCTTGTTCATTTCTTGTTTGTTCCCATTCGCCCCTGTGAAAGGGAGCAACCATGGTGTTCCGTTGTTTCGCATGTGGATTTTGTGAAAGGCTTCGGCACTCGCTAACTGGATGGCTCGCCTGTTTGTTAGGAATCAGACCCCCCAAAATGGTGGCTTTCCCTATGGTTTCCCTTTAACACCTGCCACAAAAATGGGTTTTAATGCCCTTCTGAAAAGGACAATCCCCCACCAGCAAACAAAGGGGGGAAACGGTCCATTGGGATCATGCCGCGCATGCCGCATACATAGCTCATTTGTGTCCAACATTGGGAACCCAACATTCTGCGCTAGGGGTCGAAGTTCAACTCATGCAAAAGTCGACAGCAGGTGCAGTTGCGTGGCATTTGAATTGCACGAAAAGTCGAAATCCCTCTTACTTATTGGTCCCTACAAAAAGAATATGTGGAGGGCGGAGAATGGATTGGAGGTAGCATGTAGCGCTAGGCCGGCCCTGAAGCTCTGAAGGTGTGAAACATCCGAAGCCCAGGACATAGGCCGCCACATTGGGCAGGAAAAACGTACGGCGTGTACGGCGTGCTTGCGTCTCGCCTTTGAAAGCCTCGCCTTTCTGGGGCTAAGTGGAAGTCAAAGGGGGAAGAAAAAAAAACGCGGACCAAGGGCTACCTTCCAATTCCGTTCTTTCCAGGGCTCCTTCTTTTCAGGAAGGAAGCCGCCAGCCGGATGTTGAAAAGAACCGATGGTCAAGCCCAGGTTTGAGACCCCCCCAGAGGCTCCAATTCCCAGGGTGTCCAATGGCTTCGGATGGGTCTTCCATCCGAAGGCCGAAGCCGAAGCCGATGGGAGCTTCTGGGATGTTTAGCACAAGTGTTTTATTTGCGCGCCGTGCCTGGGCATGGTGCCTACTTTCACCTCAAATTTTGCCAATGGGCGCGTCTTTTGTTGAGGGTACCCTATGTTGGTTGACGCATACCCATTTGGCCATGCGATTTGATTGAGAGTCTGAATGCTGCAATGGGCGGGTGGTTTTGTTAGGGAGCCATGTCTAGGCCGGTTTAAGCGGAAACATGAATCTATCCAACTTTTGCTGGTACCTTTTCGGGGTTGGCAAGGGAAGCCTAAGGAAAGCACAACAAAGCAAAGTTGGTGTGTGTCTTTTCGAGGAACCTTGTTGGGGTGGGTTTAAAGGGAACTAAAGGGACCAGTTTGGGGGGTCTGACTCCTGATTTAATGGTAAGGCAACCCAAAGGACAACACACATGGGTGTTTTTGTTTTTTTTAAAATCTGGGTGAATTACAACGACCTCACACGACCGAATTGACCCCAAATGGTGGTTTATGTGGGGAGTAGCCCCCCCAAGCACCACAAAAATTAGGTTGGTGAAATATTATAATTCACTCAGGGACCCCTACTGTGGGTGGACGAAATCCTGCACCACCTACGAAGTCCTAGAATGATGATTCCTCTGTAAATACCAACAAACAAATGGTCTCCCATGGCTTCAAAGTGGTGCGAAATGGATTTCGTCCATCCACAGTATTAATAAACTTAAAGTCGTCTAGAATATTATCATTCACAACAGGCTTACAGCAACGCCCAAAGTGGTCACCTATTTCCTTGATTGCTATTTGTTTGGGTCTGTTGACTTAAACTTTTCGGGAAATCACGGGTTTTCCATTGAACCCACAACAAGCTAAACCGGTTTGCAGAGGGCTCAGCGGCAACCAAGGTTTAAGGTAGACTAGCGTCGGGACCACAGGTGTCCTTTTTGGTTGATTTGGTTGAAACAAATAGAGGGCCCTGGTTTAATCAACTACCAGGGCCATCTATTTTCCCAACAACGACACCTATGGTCGAGACCAGGTACCTTCCTTTTACCCTTTTTTGGGGGATGGTTCCCCCAAAACAGACTACAGAAAAATGAATCGGTACCAACTTATTCCAAGCTCTCAAATCTGGAAGACCTAGACTAGCGTCGAGAGGTACCTTCCAGCGGCCTACCTGGTCATCCCGCTGCTCCTTTGGACGGGCCTCTGCGAGCTCACGGCCCCCGTCTTCGCTCTGCGCCTGAGCTGCGCGCTGTGCGTCACCACGTTTCAGCTGGGCGACAGCTGCCGCACCACCAGCCACAGGTGGGTTGGCTGAAAAGAAAGGGGAGCAAGGGAGTGTATACCTACTAGGTCCCCCAGTACCTAGAGTCTCCATGATCCTTAAAAAATGGGGTCACTACCCGAAGTAATGAGATCATGGACCTATTGTAAAGGGTCATGGAGACTCCAGTAATTAGTGCGCTTTTACCCTTCTTTGGGGGAGGGTTCCCCTACTTAAATAGACTACAGCAAAAAGGGTACCCTTATTCTAACCTCTCTTCTGGAGCCTAGCCTATGTGGGTGGGTGGATGGCAACATGGGTTTTTGAGGGTTTGGGGGTTCGAAGGGGAACGCAAAGGAGAACTACCATATTTGGGTAGCCCTATTTTGACGCATACGTGGGTATGTCTCACAATTTGTGATCCCCAAAAGCGGTTCCTTTTGGCCTCCTTCGCCAAATATTGTATCTATACGTATACATTTGAGATACACCATTTTTGGTATGTATATATATATATACACCCAAGTAGCAGCGCGGTTAACAACTGTCGGAGAACACCTATGTCGGTGCAAGTGTTTGATTCAATGTCAATTTTGTGAAGAGAGACCTAAGAAGTTCTCTTGGCCGAGAACGTGTTTTTGGGCTTCCAACTTGCCCGCGGCAATCTCGCCAGGGATTACCTCATGCTCTACATTTGCTGGATCTTGGTGATCCCTAGCGACACCTTGCCGCAAGCAGTGGCTTACGGTCTCTCTGTGCTGTACATCCTCAGCAGCGGTGTGTCGAAAGCCGTGATTGGGGGGTCTCAGTGGGCTGCTGCGGGCACGATGTCTGCCATCCTCACCACCTTCGCGCGCAAGACGCCCAAGCAAGGACAGGTGCCCACTGGATTTGTGTTTGAACAGCCACGGACCAAAGCAGGATCCAAGTGGGCGATCGTTTGGGGGGGTTATCAAAGCCAGTGAATCCCGGTTGCCACTACACTGTTAACCCCGGATTAATTCACCCCTGGTTGATTTTCATCGGGGGGTGTCCCCTTTTAGTGGGGATTCAGACCACTTTTGGAGGGAACACCCCCCCCCTTTCGCCCCTTTATTGTGGGAGGGGTTCTAGATCTGTCAACAGCTCCGGTTGCCACGGTGTTCCTTTTGGGTTTCAAAGGCCGGCTCCCATGGTGCAAGAGCAGTGGAATCAGGTTTGGTAATTTGGACCCCCGGACTAATAAGCCCCTGTGTATATTAATTATGGGGGTGAAAGCCCCTCCAAAAGTGGCCTGAATCCCCACTAAAACCGGACATGGACACCCCCCATATGAAAGGGGTCTATTAGTCCGGGGTCAACATTACTCCCCACAAAGGCAGGTTTCTTTGGCGGGCCAACAATCTCTTTCACAACCCCCCGATTTGGGGGGGAGGGGGGGAGAAAAATATGGTCGGTTCAGCTTTTTGGGGCCTTTCTGATGGCCCGAAATGCAACATGACTAAGAGGGCCTTTTTTGGTTTGGCCATCCTCCCAGTTCTTCCAGTTTGGGTAATGAGGGAAGCCACGTATGCAACCAAGAGGTTAAGATACTTGGTCGCTACAGTGGTAGCTGGAAGCACTGCGCCCGGTATTGCGTAGAATGCTTGGTTGGTGCTCGTTTTGCCGTTCACGTGTTGTGACGGGCAGATAGGCACCCTTTTGCATCAGTGTTAAAGGAAGGCGACAAAAGCCAACCATTGAGCTTGGTTTGTAAGGGTCCCATGGCACAGACACCTACATCAACATCTGTTTTTTGCTTAGACATTGTTGACCTTTTTTGGATGTTGTTTGCAATGAGGACCGCTATGAAAAGTACACGCAATCCCCAACACCTGATGTTTCCATGTCCAAAATCCCAAGTACTGTCCAAACAGCAGGGGTTATGCGGGGCTGGTAGACACTTCCTTTCCTGCACAAAGAATATGCACAACACAGCTGCTTGCTTTTTATCACTTTCGGGGTCAACGTTTAGTAGCTAAGATTATGCGCATAGAACACAACGTGAGCCCCAGGTTTTATTTGGGTCACCGAAAACGGTAGTTGTCTTTTTGGTTGCCATTTAAATCACACAAAACAAAAGGTACCATCAAACAACACAGACCCACACACACTCAAAAGGGTGCCTTGGCAAATACACGCTTTTTCATGGTTGTTCCTAAAATGGTAGTTGTCCTTTTGGTCGCCATGCAAATCAAGCTAAAACGGGACGTTCATTTTTTTCTCCCCAGTTTTACTTCGCAGCAGGCGGCCCCATCCTCCTGTTGGCCAACCGCAAAGTTCGGCAGAGCCCAGCCGCGTGCGCCTTCCTGGCGTCGCTGACGTTGCGCCCCGGACGGATCCGTCTGACGGATGTCTTGATTCCAAGGTCCAAGTGGGTTAGGTGGACCCTCAAAATACTCCTATCAAACGGGATTCACCCATTCTTTTGGGGAAACCAGCACACTTGCAAGGGAATTTCGAGTGTTCAAATGGGTGCGTGCCCCTCCAAGGCATCCCCTCTGCTGTGGGCGGGTTCGGGAGCATAGTGGAGTCTTAGATCTCTGGACTCCGCTGGTCATCTTGCATTTCCTCATGAATCAAAAGCCCCACTAAAACAGAACTAACACTAAGCTTTATTTGTTTCCAAAGTTAAAATTCAATTTTGCTTGGAGGGGTTCCTTACAAAAGTGTTGCGCTGCAAAGAATATGTGTTGATGTCTCTAAAGGGAACAATTTGAGAGAAAAGCTAAACTCTGTGATCCAGAGATATGTCTTCGGTGATTTTGCGGTGCGTGTTTTTGTTTTCTCAGGAACGATGTAGCCAAAACAAACAACAAAACGATTACCTTGCATGGCCATGTCTGAAACATTGGACAACGATATAGTGAAACCCAAACAACGATAACTTCCTCTTCGAAAGCGAGGTTTTGCCGCTCGCGCATTTATATACATGGGACGGACAACTGTGCATTGTTGTCCAGAGCCGGTAACAAGCACATTCAAAGAAGCCCGAGTTGGGTGGTTGATGTGAGGTAAACCAAACCCTGCATTGTCGCGAATCTGGGATACGGCGCAGGCTTTTTGAGATCCTCCTCGCGCCCTTGGGCGCCTTTTTCCTGGCGCCTCGCTGGCGTTTTTCGGTGGGCCTCGGCCTGGTGACGCTTCACCTGGGCATCGGGGCGATTCAGAGCGGCGCCATTGGCGCGTGACTCGGAAGGAGAAAAAGAAAGACGGCTCGTCTTTTTTATGGAGGTATCTTGATCCTCCTTGTTGGTGGTTTCAAGGGATTGTTTTTTTTTCTATATAGGGGTGGATTCCTTTTGCATTCTTTTCAACCATCGTTCTTTCCAACAGCCGGATCCGTTTTCCCTGGGTTTCCGGAGTTGTCTAGAAAGAAGGATGGAGTGGGGAAGGTACCCCTGGATTGTTGTGGAGTTGGTATCCTGATCCTCCTTGTTGGTGGCTTCAAAGGAAAACCAAAAGGACAACCGAATTCCGTGTTGTGTCATTTCTTAGGTTGGACCAGCAAAATGGAGTTTGGTCTTCACTTTTGGTTTGCCTTTAAAATGAAAGACATTGGGGTACCAACTCCAACAAAGACACTCATAGTTTTTGGCCTTGTCTCATGTGTGCGTGTGTACGAGTGTTTTTTTAGTGAGGTACCCCTTAATTGGTGGTTTGGGTCGGTGCTTGGGATTTGAATTTGATCCTCTGGCTATCGTAGGGGGAACATTGTCCACTGCCCACCAAGCCACCAATTCAAGCCACCAATTTGGGGGAAGCTGATTCAGGTAATTCATGTTGATCCCGAAGTGTTTACCGCCCAAACCCACCGACCCCCCATATTCATGAACTGGGGTAGATTAATCCGGGAGAATCCGGGGCTTGAATCTTGACACGCCGAAAAGGTCCCAACAGGTGATCACCTTTTATTCCGGGTGCCGAAGGGGCAACTGAGAGAGGACTGCAATCTTCAAAAGCCCTCCTGCCAGCATGCAGTCCCTTCAAGGACACCCCTCCACACATGTTGGGTTTCTATCTCTGGGATGCGCGGTACTTGGTGGAGTGACGAGTCCCTGTGAATGAGTCAAAGACCAGGAGCTCAGGGATACCAAGTCCGAAACATCGGCAATGCCTTTTCTGAAGGAACCCTCACCCAGAGGCTCCTGGCTTCGGCTTTCAATGGAAGACCCGGCCCCTCCCTTGGACACCCTGGGAATTGGTGTTTGGGGGTCTCAAAACCGTTTGAGGTCCCATGAATCGAATTGGAACCTCTGGGTCGCGTGGTTGCCCTTTGACTGCCACTTAGCCCCAAAAAGGCGAGACCCTCAAAGGCGAGACGCGCCCAAGCACGCCGGGCACGCCGTAGGTTTTTCCTGCCCAATGTGGCGGCCTATGTCCTGGGCTTCGGATGTTTCCAGGACGCAGACCTCTCCGTGCTCTCCAGCGGCTGGTGCGTAGAGCCTTGCCTCCGGATCGTGGAAGCTTTCCCATTTGGGGGTTCATTAAGAGTTTTGGTAAGCATAGGATGATCATTGGAGGGGAGCCACTGAAAAGACGATATGTTTCACATGGGAAAAGTTACCCATTGTCATTGGAATCGACCCCATTTGTCGGGGGATTCCCCCGAGTGGGAGCCCCCCCAAAAATGGACATCCTCCAGAACCCGGGTCGATCCCAAGCACTGCTTGGGGACATGGGAATTTTGGACGTGGACAACACGGCAGTTGTTGGGAAACGGGTGCTGGCCTCGATATGAATCCCCAGCCAGAGCCCCATGGGTCGCTGATGGTTGTTAGGACTTTAACTTTTAGCCAACTAATGGGTATTCCATTAAACCACTAGAAGTTAAACTTTTAGCTGGGGAGCAGAAAGCAACCGAGTTTAGTGACGTTTGATTTGAGCAGGTAACCAAAGGGGTTTCCCATCCTGCCAAAAGGTAAATGGCTGGTTACCTATACTATTCGGGTTGATTCTCCATTCAGCCATCGTTCTCTTCAGAAACCACTGACCATCACTGACCTGTTCACCTTTGAGCTTCCCCTTGCCCAAAGCGAATCGACCTTTGGACCTTTGGGTTTCCCCTTTGGGGTTCCCATATTTAGCGTCCGTTTGCTTGGGATTATGTTTGATTTCTCTGTTGGTTTTCCTTCGTTGCACAGGGTATGGGTCAAATTGAAACCCTGAGGTGACCGCAGATGTTGGTCCATGTTTCCATTTGCCAGGGTTCAACCCATTTTGGGGTTGCCCTATTTTTGACCCACAGCCATACTAGGTCCCCCATAGTGCCCTTTGACCAACGTTTTTGGCGGAGGGTTCCCTACCAAAATAGACGTCCTTCAATAAGTTGGTACCCTTATTCCAACTCCTCTGGAAGACCTATAGCCATGGGGCACAACCCATGGCTCCTTGGGATCCATTTGCCACCTATTTTTGATGTTCAGGAGGGGTACAGAGTTTTGACCCACAGCCATATGAATTCCTCATTTTTTCCAGGGGCCTGAAACGGAAACGGAGGTGAGTCCTGAAGCTCAGGCTGTGGCCGTGTGCTTTGTGCTCCTCGGCGCGGCATTCGCCTGCCGACGCAGTGGGCTGATTCAGGAGGACTGACTAAGCTCGCGGGCCGAATCTTGAGGAAACACCCACCTCTTCTCACTTCCTGAGTTCATGGACTTCAAACTTTTTGGGAAGACCATTTTGGTGGCAATGGAAAAAGAAACAGACTGTTTTTGGCCAAAATCCACTCAGGATGTGAGTCTTGACACCTTTTGGCTTTGTGAACGTGAAAAACTTCTGGTCCGATGGTTCCAGGATTGGCCTTTCACGCCCTTCGCGCTCTTCCCCTGGAACGGCCAGCAGTGGAACTTCCTTCATGAGCACCTCGGCCTCGCTCGCAAGCGCTTGCTCGCCTTAGGGCTGGCCGGCTCTGCTTGGGGGGTGAACCTGTCTTCTCACAAGCAACACATATCAAGGGGGCCCTCAGATTGCGCGAAGTAGCCAATGAGGAAAATAAGGAAGCCACCAGAACACAACGAGTTGGATAGTTGCAGCAGTTGGTAAAATTGGGGTGGACAGGGGTATGGAGTTTGCTTGAAGGATTTGCCAGAGCCTTCGTGTAGCGCCTACCTGTCCTAAACCAGAACGCTTGAATGTTTAGCGGTTTGTGTCACGTCTTTCCGCATGATGATTTGGCAAGGACGGGCAGGCTAGCTGGAAGTGCCCTTGATTTGAGCCATTGGAGCCAGTGAAAAAGATTGACACGTGGCTTGCGACATCACAGAAGGTTTCTTTTATAGGTCTTTGGGTTCGCAAGGGTTCGCCTGACCCTTTCTAGCGCTCCCAGAGTCTATCGCCCACATCCGGTTTGCCCTCCCTTATTTCTATTGCAGGGATTCCCTTTGGGGGACTTGTTTGTTGATGGGTTTCAAAAGAAAACACAAGCAACACCGCCACTTTGGGGGTCCACAAAAAACATACCCATACGTGCAGGTTTCCTTTTGGGTATGAGCTTTTCTTCGAGGCGGCAAGAGCACCACTTGAGTTGACAGGTTGTGGTGTCTCACTCCCTCAGTGGCTGGACGTTAGGCTTTTTGGCAATACTTGTTTGGCCCATCCGGTCAGGATGTGAGATGTGCCACGTCTAGGATCCGCCACTCGTATGCTGAAGAGCCAGGCGCAGGTCGGTACTTTGCTCTATGGTGAGGGCGTATCCCTGCTCACACGCCTGACACAGAAAGACAACACCAAACACACAACAACACACGGGCACATGCACAACACAAACGCAAACTCAAACCCAAACCCAAACACAAAACACAAAACACGAACACGCAACACAAAACACAATTGCCATCACAAGCACAAGCGCAACCACAACCAGACACAGAGAGAGACACAGAGAGACAGCCTGACGGCTGGCAAAGTCCGCAAGGCGTAGGCGTCGTGGCATGAGGTCCGTTGTGATTTTCTAGCTGCCGCTGCCAAAGTGCACTGCGCGAGCTACGCTTGTACTGGCAAGTTGCATTGTTGCACTGCCCTTGTGTTGAGATGTGTCTTTGAAATCACCCTTTTGCCACCATCTCACCAATCCAAACCAGAGCTGTTTGTGTAGCCATTTGGCCCAATATCAGTGATGTTGCCAGTTGCCCAGGTCCTTCGTGGAGTCGGACACCCGACTTGTGTCGCCCTCCGCCGATGTTGGGCAGTTGCTGGGGTGCAGAGTGCCCCGGCAGACCTGCGGAGTGGGTTTCATTTGATATTGTTTCACAGTATGTTTATGTCTTTTGGTTCCCAACATATCGACAACAATCAAACATTTCTCTAGGGTCAATCGTTCGTTCTTTTGAAGAACCAGCTAGCTGTTTCCCTGGGTGTTCGGAGGTTGAACAGAATGATCCCTGGAGAATATCGCAAGCAGAGGTGTATTCCTTGCTGTCGGGTTTCTTACCGCCCTGGTCAGGGCCTCGGCAAATCAGCACTGTGGCCGTGCTACACTGGGAACCGTTGGGGCGTGCATGCGAGGGTTTGGTGCACAGCGCAACCCAACTTTACAACTTCGAAATGCGCTGAGCAGATGTGCTTTTTACATACTTTGACAATTGAGCCATTTGAGCCACAATTAAACCCTGGGTAGATGAAGGTTAGTAAGGGGCAGTCCCAGCCAGAAATAGTTGCGGCCGCCTTCTTAATTCTTTACATGGTTCTGGCTGGACCATTTTAATACCGGGTGTTGATTGTGACTCATGTGGGGTGTCTTTTTTTAGGGTAGCCCTTGATTAGGTTTCGCCCTCCCTTCGCAAACCCCAAGCAGCTGAACATAGCTCAAGCCAACAACTCACTGCCTGAGTTCATGGGCCTGTGTTTTGGGACCAGGGGGGCCTCACAAAGGAATCCTTCACTACGAGGGGGTCGATCAAAAGACCCCCCGGCTTGGGACGACCATTTTGGTGGTAGACAAAACTATGTTTTTGTTGGCCAAGCCACTCAAGAAGTGAGAAAAAACAAGCAACCCAAAACCAATCTCCTCGAAAGGTCGTAAGCACCCCCAAAAGGCATTAAGAAGTCACCCTCAACCCTTCATCCCAAATCCATAAATCCAAAACCCTCCAAAAACGTACTTGACTTGAAAGCTAGAAGCGATGACAAACGTGCCAAGAGGACTGCAACGGATAGCATTGCTTAGAGGTGAAATCAGGCACCTGCTTTGGATGTTCTCTTCAGGGAAACCCTTGCTTGCATGGTGTTGAAAGGACACCGAAGGGATTCCAACCATTGCTTGATAACTTTCTTTTTGGTGGGGTGATGCAAGAGGACTTGTAGTTACGAGCTGTTGTAGCATCACTTTGCATGTTGAGGTTCACCAAAGCTGCACTGCATAGAATCTCTGAATTCGGGCCCAAGCTGAGGTAGCTTGGTGTCCCTTCTCTCAGAAATGGCTTGGTGCTTTGCCTCCAAGCTTTCAACCCCACCTCGAAGGCCTGTTTGGTATGGGGCCCTGTTCCAAGGCCCCTGTTGCATTATGCGGGACAGCCTCACCTCAAAATGGTGGCTTGGCTAGGTCCCCCAGTACTGCCAACTTTTACCGTTTCTTTTTTGGGGGGAGGGTTCCCCTACTAAAATAGACGTCCTGAAAAAAGAAGCGGTACCAACTTATTCTAACCTCTCAAATCTGGAGGCACTAGTTGGCATACGCGAGCTTTTGCCCAGGTTATCCCCATAGAACACCGCTCGGACGTGCCGCTGCTGGCACGAAGCATCGCCCCTGAAGCGGAGGAGAGAGGGCGCTCAATAAATTCACGAAGGGTGTTTTTTTTTTGGCGCCCGAAGGCCATCTGGTTCAACTTAGCTTTTTAGATCCTTTGAGAGAGTTTAGTGGTAGTTTCCATTTGACCCACTAAAAGTTAGTCACTTTCAGTGGGGATCTGAGGGCAGCCCAGGTGTGTCTTTTTTTCGGGGACCCCCTGAAGGTTTTCCAGTTGGTTCCCTTTTAAACCCTCAAAACAGCACACCCAAATGGCCCGCAAAAAGTCGGTCCTGAACCCTGTGGGCACAATGATGCTTGTGACTCCATAGGTGCCCAATGAGTGTCCCGGGCCACGCCAAAAGGAGAAGGGATCCTTGGTTCCTTGGATCGGTTTGGCTTTTAGTCGGTGGTTGAGTTTGCGTATTTAAGCTATTAATCGTAAAAGCACTTTGAGCAGGGAATCTACTATATAGAATGCCCAGCTGGGGTTTGGTCGCAGGAGCTGGTGCTTTACGATCTCTGGAGCCGAACGCTGGGGATAACCACCTACCAGGAGCCGCATCGGTGCTCCGTGTGCGTGTGTCGTTTTTGAGTGGGGACCCTTTTTTGGGGTGGTTGTAAAGGGACACCAAAAGGCAAGCCCTTGTTTTTTTTGGGGGTGTTGGGGTTGCGTGTATATGCGTGTGTCTGTAGTTTCTTGACGCACAAACAGAAGTTGGCTTTGTTTCAGGAAAGCGTGCTTGATGCCGACAAGGTAGACAGTTGGTTGCTGGCTCTTAGAGCCGAGCACAGAACAAGCAACTGTGTGCTTGCTTGCTTTTGCTTTGCTATAGTGCTGGACTTGTCTTGTAGTTGCTATTACTGGCGATTCGCTTTGCTTCGCTCTGCTTCGCTTTGCTTTGCTTGATTTGTGCTGTTGCTTGTTTGCCCAATGTCTAAGTGCCTGATCCTGTGTCCTTTGTGGTGTGTGTTCGTTGGTTTGTGTTTTCCTCTGTCCCCCCTCCCCCACGGCCCACGGCCCAGCCTGGCCCGTTCCCAGGACATTATCCTCGAAGCGCTGAAGCCCACGTTTGCTGCCTTGGGCAAGAATGAGCTTCAGCAACCCTTGTCGCAAAGCGAGCGCCTTAGACCAACTGGCCTCATCTCTGTTGTAGGGATCCCCATCCCCTTAAACATAACGCCTAGAGTTTCGTTGATGGTTTCATTTTCCCTCTAGGATGTCCTGTTGAGGTGGGGGGATACACAGCAGTCACCCTGTTTGGGTAGAGCTCTCCGCGTTGTTGTTTCGAACCTACCTTTGGGCCAAACTGCAACTGGTGCGTGTGTGCGTGTGTCAAAACTGGGAGACCCCGACGGTATTGGCTTTCCATTGGAACCTAAGCTGAAAAGGGCACCTCACAAGAACTTTTCCAGCTTTTGGGAATAACACGCAACAGGCTGTGGGGCCGGGGGGGGGGGAGTGCAACTTCTCTCGGTGTTCTTGTAAGCTCAAAGCGTTTGCTTGCCCTGAACCATGAGCGATCCGAGGGCTTATTGTGGATTGCTTGCTCGGGAACTTGGGATAGGTCAGACACAGTGCACTAATATGTGTATGGTGTGGCTCTATTAAGACAAATAACTGGGGTCACACAGGTTTTAGTCTTGCTTCCATATACCAAGGTGCCATTTTGGGTACCATTTTTGAGCCGCAGCCATATTGATTGTATATATAAATAAAAACATTGTGCAGAAGTGGATGTCGCAATAGGTTGCCCACCTTTCCTTGGCGGAGCGTGCAGCGCGGACAATCTGCGTCATCCACTGTGTGTCCTTTTGTTGAGGCTACCCTGGTGGTATTTGTTTTAAAAGAAGACCAAAGAGAACCCGTACCTTTTGTTTGGGGGGTGGGGTGGGGCGGGTCCCATGGTTCCTCTGTTTTGATGTTTTTATTGACAAAGCTCTGCAATTGGGATCAAGCCTCGACAGTTTGGAGTTAAGATGGTTGCAACGTGAGTCTTTCAGGTCCTTGTTGCAAGTTTCGATGGTGTGGCACAAATCGCTGCGTTTCAGGACAAATTCCGTGTCCCGGGATTTGGAGAAATGCCCAAGGCTCTTTCTTTCTTGTGAACAGACACAACTAGACTTCTGTAAGTGCTTCTCAGATGAGCTTTCGGTAGGGCAGGCAATTCCTAGCAATTTGCTCAGATTGTGGCGCTGTCACTTTTCGGGGGTACCTCACTCACAAGGATGTCCTTTTTCGGGGCTTCTTTGTTTCAGGTGAGTGTTCATCATTCCATCTCAGATTGCATGTTTTGCCGGTGGAAGGTCCCCCAGTCCTGCCCTTTTACCGTTTCTTTTTTTGGGGGGAGGGTTCCCCTACTAAAATAGTTGTCCTGAAAAAAATGTGGTACCCTTATCATTCTACCCTCTCTACTGGAGGACGTAGTCACGTTTTTCCGCTCGATAGATAGCTCAGGAACGGGCTTCCAAGCCGACTGCAAGCGGTGGCAGACGCCACCTGCAAGTTGCTGCAGATGGATCGAGTCGTGGAGCTCTCCACGGGCAAGCCGCTGCGGCGTTGCCTCCTGGTCCGTGTGGACGCTGCGCTTCGTGTGAAGGAAGTGATATTGGAGGGCCAGATCTGTTGAGGAAAAAGCGGCGATTTTGCTGCTGCCGCGATTTTGTTTGTCTTTTTTCTCCGGTCGCGGTTGCGGTTGGTTCTTTTTGCTGCAGCGGATGGCCTAGATATGGAAAGTATGCAGGGGAACAAGGAACCCCGATGATTGCTGGGCAAGCCACCGAAGGAAGCTTGTTGGCCACCCTTGGATACTAAATTCGTGTGGAACCAACAACTTGCTGGTACCATCCCTTCTCGTTTCCTTAAAGGGATCTTTCGTTTTATTCTTAACCCCCCCGTTGATTCCCAGCTGAGAACCAGCAAGAAAAGCATGAACTCGCGGAAGTGGCTGTGTCCTCTTTAAGGGGGACCTCCCCAAAAATGTGGCTTTCCCTGTTGGTGTCCCTTCACCACAAAGCCGGGGTACCTAGAGGGGGAAATGTAGTACTAGTTTTTTTGGTTTTCCATAAAAAAAACTCAAAACTAATTGGTTCAGCCAAAAAATCGGAAGGAACCAAGAAAAGCAAGGGAGCCAACAAAAAGGTACTAAGCATTTTCCCCTCTAGGTACCCCTAAACCTTACTTCTTTGAAGTCGGTTTCCGGTTTCGCCTTCCCCCGGATTCCCCGGGCTCGGTGTGCGTAGAGGCGGCTACGTGCCGGGCTGGAGGAAGTGGTCGGAGAGGAGCCGGAGCTGGGTGGCCATCTTCGAACACCAGGCGCCGTGGAAACCCGCTGGGTGGGTCCCGTCTCGTGCATAGACTCGTGCATAGGGCTCGTCCTGTTTGGTTGATGGGGTTGAAAAATAGGTCGGGCGATTCCTGGTATACCTGGTGGTTCAATCAACTACCAGGGAAACCCATCTATTTTCAACCAAAAAGGAGACCTATGAAGTCGGGTTCCATGTGAATCCTGGTGATTCCTATCCGGCACAGATGGCTATTTTAGTTGGTTTAGTGGTGGTTTCCGAATCTAAGCCCCCAAAGTTGTCGGGATCAAATTAGTTTGGAGCGCCGTTCTCGGGGTCTCAAAGACCACCAGTTTAAAGCGAAAAAAAGCAGCAACACCACCTTTTGGTGCTATTTTGGGGTGTGTTTCAGAGGAAAAGTGCAGCGACACCGCCATTTCGGGGTGTGTTTCAGAGGTTCTTCTAATGGCTTTTGGAGCCCTTGGGATTTTTTTTTCCGTCTCGCCTTCCGATCCGGTGGACTGGGAGGTTCGACATATATGTCACGTCCTCAAAACCGATTCGGGTGAGTGAAGGTGAGTAACGGATCCCCTCGCCAGAAAGAGCGAAGCGGATATCCGCCTTAGTCCTTGAAGCATGGTTCTGGGATTGCGACCATTTTAATACCGGGTTTTGATTGTGGCTCAGTTGAACTCAAAGCGAATCGATTTTGTGACCGTTTGAGGGGTCCCAATAGGCAGTTCTCAGTGGTTCAAAGCCAATCGACCCCGAAAAAATTGTTGTTTTCCTCTTGGTCCAGTTTGAGTAGAGGTCCCAAAAGGTGAACCGTTTATTTCCAGACCCTTTGGGCAAGTGAGAGTTTGATAAGAGATGGCTGGTGTTTGTCTCAAAATCGGGAGACCTTGACAAACCTTCTAAGGGAAGCGACTCCCAATTGGCAAAACACCCAAGTGGCCTTTTGAAGGCTTAAGACCAAATTTATGCAGCTCATGAATAAGGGGACTCCAAGTCCCAGAATAATTTGAACATGGTCTATGCCCTCATGTACATCTACAAAAGAACCAATACGGTGGATACCCCAAATATTGCTAGTAAGTCAACCACAAACCATGGGAAGTTATGGGGTTCCTTTGTTCCTTGCTTGCAATGTTTTTTGACATCCACCGTAGCTTGACTATTTTTGCTCTGGCGGGTGCAACCGTGAAGCAGAACTGGGTTCGTGGGCAAGCCTGCGTCGGTGCACGGGAGCTCTGACTTGTTTTGGAGGGTATTCGTATTTCCTTTGGGAACATCCCATGTTAGTCATCCAGTTCCATTCATAGATCAGCTCAGCATGTTGGCCAGGTGTCATGGGCGAGGCAAGGGTGTTGTTTTTGTTTCACGGTATGAGCCGGAAGTGGCTAGGACCTGCCCGTCCAGCTGTGATTCAATGGCGATGCTTAAGAGAGGGATCAACACGTGGCTCCTTCAAGGATTAAAGTTCAGTCATCCCAGAAATCACTGGTGAGGAGAAGACAATTCACTTTCAAGGAGACACACACACACACACACTTGGTTTTGGGACGGCAGGATGAAACTAGCCCGGAGGAATCTATCTCAGCCCATTGGTCGCTGCACTGCATGGCTTCACACTAACCCCCGGACATCTGCAGCCGTCAAAATTGTTTCTTGGTTTAGTCAGAAAAAGAAAAACTCGCTCAGACTGGCGGGGTTAGATAGAAGCACCATAGGTGTGCCTTTTGGTTGGTTTGCTAGAAAAATAGATGGCCCTGGTTTGTCTGGTGGTTTAATCATCTACCAGGGCTATCTGTTTCCCCTAAAAGGACACCTATGAGAAGCACATTTGCGCGTTTTGAGATAATTCGTACTGAGCCACGCTGAATGGCGATTTTCCTGCACCACTGAAGGCTTTTCGGGGCGTCGGGTTTCCGGGCCTATGGAGTGTGTCCTGCCGGAAATCCATGCACCGAGTCATTGGTATGACGTTTCCGCTCAGGGCGTTGTCTGGCGCAAGCATGTGCTGGGAGCCTTAGCTCCGGTCGTGAAATGGCAAGTGGACCGTCCGCTAGGAGTATCTTGCACTTGGGAGTGGGAATGATGAATTAAAACTTAGGGGATGTCCCATAATGTTGACCCCGGATTAATAAACGTCTGGTTGAAAAATAGGGGGGTGTCCCCATTTAGTGGGGATTCATCACTGTTGCAGGGAAATGCAGGGAACACCCCCCTAATACTGGGACGGGTTTTTTAATCCTGGGTCAACACTAGGGCGGAAACCTGCCAACATCCCCCTAGTACTTTAGCAGGCTGATGTACACGTGCTACTCAACACATTTGATCTGATCTGGCGGCAGGACGCTTTGAAGGGGGCCTGCGGATGCTGAACTTCGAATGCCATTTTGTCAAAGTGAGTATGTCCTTCATTTTGTCGGAGGGGGGTGGGAGTTCCCTTTGAAACCAACTACCAAAAGAGTGCTCTTTTCCCAATGGTCACTGGGGGTCTGGGGAAGTGTATCTTGCAGAGCGTCACTTTAAGACCCGGTTCTCCACGAAGTTATTAATTATAGGCAGACATTTCTATGTTACCTACCTCTTCTAGCCATTGCGGATGCTGACGGGAGTGTGTTTCACTTCCCAGCTGGCAAGCATTCGGAGCTGATCAAATGAGAGAAATGCTGAGCCAAGAATCTGCAACCAGCATTTAGAATTTGGCAGGTTTCCTCAAAGACCTTGTCACAGATGAAATCACTTCTGCACGAACTGCAACAAGTTCACTAAGCCAAGTCAAAATGAGCTCAGGCCCCATAATGATGGTTCTTCACCCTGGAATTCGTTGTCTTTGGCGTTTGAGTCACCCTTTGGAGAGGAGCCTATTTAAATCTCACTGATCCCTTACAACATATGTTAGCTGCAAGCGCCATTCTTGGTAGGCCCGCTTAGAGGCCGAGAACCAGGTCTTATGGGCTACCCGGAGAGGAGGGTTTAAGACACTAGGTCCCCCAGTCGTGTTTTAGCGTTTCTTTTTTGGGGGAGGGTTCCCCTACTAAAATAGACAAAACCGAGAAAAAAAAAAAGGAAAAAAACAAAGAGAAAACAATGGTACCAACTTATTCTAATCTCTCTGCTGGAGGACCTAGGACAGGTCCCCGCCCCAGATGTCCACTCTGAAAACGGATACTCAGCGCCTCGCTACCTTTGGCCTTCAAGCGTCTGCATGCGCCCGCATGCGTCCGCATGGGTAGAGACAAGGACTTGCGTAGGTCTGAAGTTGTGCTTTGTTTTGAGATCAGGCTTGTTGTTGAAACTTGAAGAGATCAGTGAGAGACCATTTTGCCATAGGCACAGGAAACGGGCCGTTTTTTCACCAAAAGGGTTTTCCTGGATCGCAGGGATATGGCGAAACTTGCGGGATCGATTCCAACCCCGGGGAGGGCAGGTGTCCGATGTTTGTTTGGGTCTAGTTCCCCCCAAAAGTTTACGAAATGGCCGGCTGATTTTTGTGCTTCCCACTCAAAAACCCAGGCTCGGGGTGTCATCAAAACAAGACACGCTCAGATCATTCGTGTTTTGATCATTCGTGGCACTATCCGCACGACTCAGGTCAGAGAAGAAAGCACCTAGCTGGGCGCGCCCGGTGCGAATCGGGTTGAAGAACCAGCTAATTTCAGAAAAACAAACACATGGGGTTGTGTTCGGACTAATCAATATTGTCCCTGGATTAATAAACATGAAGAAACCCCTGGTTGATTAATAGGGGGTGTGCCTGGTCTAGTGGGGATTCCTCACTAATAGAGGGGTACACCCCTCCATTCGTAGTGAGCCAAAAGCAGAAATCAGTCGCCGACTGGCCACAGCACATTTGCTCGTTTGCTGCCGTGGTATCCTTTCCATTTCCATCCCTCAGGGCCCGGGAGTCCCAAAAGAAGGGACCCCCCAAGGGATTCAACGAGCTCATGGGCCTTGGGATTCGGCGGGCCCAATGTTCCATTTGCTTTAAGAGTATTTGTGTTATTTGTCCCCCGGTTTTAAAGGGAATCTATCTATATTACTTGATTGTTTTTGTTTTTTTCCCAGGGGACTTTTTTGCAAATGGAGGCATTAGGGCGCCAAAAGGACAACCATGGGATCCCAGGCAAGCGCCTGCTCAGCGCAGATTGTGCCGCACATGTGTTTCCAGCTGAGTGTGTACGACATTTTACCACCAAGCTGTGGGGAAGAAGATCAAAACCACTTGGGCGGAACAGCCAAGGTGGAACAAAATGGACTTGGCTGTAGAGCTGTGGGACAAACAATCGAAACCTTTGCCAGCGGCAGATCAGCCGAGGTGGAAAAAGGGCTTGCACGCTGTAGCAAGTTGCCCCCAGTTGCTCGAATCGAATTGTTCGAAGCGGATGTCAAGGGACCAATGAGCACGTGGACCCTCTGGTGATCGAGATGAAGGCCTTGCGAAAGCGATCCCTGTCGACCGAATCGGATCTGCAGCTGGTGCTTCTTTCCCAATTCACGGGTTGTGATCCATCCTTGCTGTTGCAGGAGTTTGTCCATGAATAGACGGTATGAAGGTTATTTTTTGAGTTTCCTGGTGAGGAGAATGATTTGTGGATCCTTTTTCCATCTTTTTCCCAATTTCCCTCCCGATGTGTGTACACACTGCCTTGACTTAATCCTTGTTTTTTTTTTGTTTTCCATAGTTTAACTTGCCCTTGTGTCTGATTCGAGTACACTAAAGGGCCTTCTTAGGAACACTTGTGCGAATATTAACAGTTTCCAGTCAAGCGAAAAGCTGATTGCACCCTAAAACTCTTTGACATTTGAGGGTGGACTCAACATGAAACAGAGTCAGAACGTATCATTTTTTGGAGCAGCGATAATTCAGATGCGGGCCAAGATTAGAGGCAATACTGAGACCCATCAACTCTTGTGTATTCATAGCTCCGAGCTGAAGACACATGTACAACGCTCTTGTGAGTGGCACCACAGGCCATGTGTGATTGTGAGTGTCTCTTTGCGTATGTGACTCTGTCCGTGTGTGTCTGTGCGTGTGTTTCATTGTGTGTCTATGTGTTTGTAACGAATCAGCATGAAGCGTATTCAAGATCGACCAGTGCGTTTTGCACGCAGAGACCCATGGTTGTCCGCCTTGGGCCACTCGAGCTGAGCCGCCACCCGTTTTGTTCAGGCACTGTTTCCCTCTAAATTCAGCCAACCCAAGACAGGTGTCCTTATCATGGTTGTTGCTGGGAAACATTTTACATGTTTGCTTATTCTAGTTTAGTCTGGTTGTTGAAATCCAATTCCACTGAACTGCTGACATTTATTTGTTTAGTGGGAAACCCTCACTTAACTGCTAAAGTTCAATTTGTTGCTCCCTTTCCAACGTCAACCAAGTTCTTCCAAGGCCGCAGGGCTTCTGAGTTCATGCGGCTTGGAGACCATACGAGGAAGTTGTCCATAGATGGCGTCACCCACACTGAACTTGTTGCCGGACAATGCCTGCGTCTTCCAGTACTGCCCTTTTTCCAGCTTTTTTGGGGGAGGGTTCCCCTACTAAACTAGGCTAGAGAACAAAGGGTACCCTTATTCATTCTGATCTCTCTGCTGGAGGACCTAGATGCGTTAATTATACCCATCAGGCCACGATCGATTGCGCAAAATGCCACGATTGCAGATGCCGTTTTTGTGACTCGTGTGAACATTATCTCCGCCCATTCTTTATTAGTGCACAAAACCAGAACAGCTTCGGCTGCTGAACCGCGGCATGTAGCCCTCACGATTTGCAGGCCGAAGAACAACCCTTGAAGAATCGTTGCAATCAAGTTGGTTTGGAGCAACCGCAAAGTTTGTGTGCAGTCTCCATGACCTTTAACACATGCCCATTTGTATGCCAAATTACAGAGTCGCCATGCTTGAGGCTTATGGTGACTGGTGGGAAATCAACCGGAAACCGAAGCCATTACAAGACACACCCAAACAGGAGGTTTTGGGCTGACTTTTCTTTAGGGAAACCAAAAGGCAACCTCTTCGGTTCCTTTTCCAGGTCTGAGTATCGGACACGAAAACGTCAGGCAAAGCACTGCTGCGGAGGCGGGGTTAGGGGTAGCTTTCTTTGCAGCCATCCTCCGTGGGACAATTTTCGATTGAAATCAATCAGGGAAGCTCATCATTCATTACTTTTCCCTTTTTGGTCCATAGTCAAGGTTCCAAAAGGTCAACGTTGACCCTTGTATTTCCGTTTTTTTGAGGGGAAAGTTGAGTTGGGCAACTGAGCCTTGTGAGCATAAATGGCGGACGCCTCTCTGGCAGCACCAAAAACGCAAAACACGCGAAGGGCAACACTATGCAACACTTCTTAGCCACCCGGATCCCAGCTGGATGTATCTCTTCAACCAGGCTTTGACCTCGGATCATTCCTTGCGATCAACTCGCAAGCTTCGGGGCTCACGTGAGCGTCCTCAAAACCGATTCGGGTAGATGAAGGTTGGCAAGGGATGCTCCCAACCATGAATAGCTTCGGCCGTCTTCTTAATTCTTGAAGCATGGTTCTTGGTAGACCATTTTAATACCAGGGTTTGATTATGACTTTCGCCTTTGAATCGTTTGGCACTGTTTTCCCATGAAACAGACCGCCCAAATCATCGGACCTTTGCTTGTTTCATGGGCGGGTTTTCTGCAGCCATTTTTTTTAATCTCGCTAGGGGTTACCAAGGTCAGAAATCCCTTGACCCTACCACTTGGGGGGGTGACTTTGACTAGTAAAATAATGGGCCCGGGTTTTCGTTTACAGCTTGACCTCTGCGTTTGTTGAACATCCCCCGTGAAACTCGCTTGGTCAAGTTGTCCTTTGGGCCATGGTCTATAGGGTCTTCAGACAAAAACCAATGTTTTAGGCCCCCTGGACAAAATCCGCGTCCATTGGAAGCGAGTACCTTTTGGTCATATTACACTTCCAGCTGATTTTGGAGGATATTCAGAGGTAAAGCAGTGGGTTTGAGATTCGTTTGTGCCTCACTTGCCCAAAGCGAATCGACCTTTTAATTTGGCTTCCCTAATTTGAGCCATTTTGAGTCAAGTGTTCAAAAGCTGATCACCTTTTGGTTCCACCTGGAGTCTCCATGACCCTTTTAGGTCCATGACCCCATTATTTCGGGTAATGACCCCCTTTTTAAAGGGTCATGGAGACTCTAAGCAGGTTTTGGTCTTTTTGGCGACCAACTCTCGAATGAACCGCCAGGCTGCGACTCCGGCAGCGAGGCAGATCCGGAAGCGGGTCAGCAGCTCAGAAGAAGCAGCGTCGGACACGCCACCAAGCTGCAAGGTATGTGTCAACTAGGTCCCCAGTAGTGCCCTTTTACCCTTTTTTTGGGGGAGGGTTGCCCTAAAATAGACTACGGAAAAACAAGGTACCCTTGTTCTAACCCCTCTACTGGAGGACCTAACCAGAATCGTGAAGTTGCGTTTGGTTTCCCTTTCAATTGGTTTCCCTTCAAGGTAAATTAGGTACCCTCAAAACATATCACACACCCAAGTGGTGCCCTTTTTGTCCCGTTTCTTTTTGAAGGCGGTGTTTCTTAAATTGAAAATAGCAAAAGTCACGCTCGTCTTTGTGGACAGAGGACCAATTTGATGGGGGGATTGGGATCCTTTGACGGAGGCTAGAAGGCTCCAGGAGATGCAGGAGCTGTATCCACCCTTCAAGAGTAAGGGTAGGGTGCAAGGCCCTGCTCAGGGGGTTACCCCCCCCTCCCCCCCTCCCCTCCCCAGGCCTTGCTAAGGGAGTTACGCCCCTCGCCGGGCCTTGCACCTAAGGAAGTTACGCCCATCCCCCATATAGGTGTTTTTTTTTGTTGTTTGGTTGTTTTGGTTGGTGGTTTTTGCTCATCTACTCCAGGCATATCCATCTATTTGAACAGCACACCTAGGACCCCTTCCCTCTCCAGTCCACCACGTCCCGCCCCTGAGGTCTGATGCCTGGCACAGAGGAGGAGGACCCGGACTTCTTCATGGCCCGGGCCCGGGCCTCGATCCATCGCGCTCGGACACGACCTGGACACGAGCTCACTGGCGCTGGGACCCAGAAGTTGGAGCTTGGACCTTGAAAAAGCCCGTGGTGTTGGGGCGTCTGTTTTTCTGTTTTTTTTTTTGTGTGTGGGGGGGATGTTGTTGGGATCCGGTGTTATTTTGTTCCGGTCCTAGGGCTGTTTTTTGTGGGTTTTTTTTTGGGGGGGGGGTGGATTGTTGTTGAACCAAGCATACTGGGTACTTTCCTTGGTGAGGGTACAGTTTGAACCACCTTTTTGAGCTTGATGTCAAAGGGAGTTCCAGGAAGACCACCGTTTTAGGGGTACCCCATTTTGAAACTTCATATTACATTTCATATTGCATGTAAACCAAGTAGCAAAAAACATGATACGCGGTAAACTGTTGGGTTTCCTTGGTCGTGTCCCTTACTTGCAATATTTTGGTTCCTGGAGTCTCCATGGCCCTTTAAAAATAGGTCCATGACCCCATCATTTCGGGTAATGACCCCCTTTTTAAAGTTCAGAGTTTGGAGTTGTTCTTTGGCTTGTGGCTTCAGACCAGGGGTTCTTGGGACCTTTCCGTGGGTATCATTTACATGCTGGCCGGTGACCTCTGACTGGCAAATCGGAGAACCAACTTTTGACTTTCCAGGTTTCATATGTGGGTATGGGTTAAAAATCAAACCACTATAACGGGTTTGGTCAGGGTTCCATTTTAGGTACCTATTTGTGACCTACACCCAATGTGTCCAGGTGTGCGGTTGTTTTGGGGAAGGTGTTGTTCGTGATTTTAAAGCGACATCAGCGAGACCACCATTAGATTGCAGGGTCCCCTACATGCGCTTTTGCCAGGTCCCGAGCGAGACTCCAAAAAAGAACCTAGCTCTCGGAAGAGAAAATCGGAACCAACTGCCCGGCTGCTCAGGGGCTTTAGGAACAAAAACAAAAACTTCTCTCGCGCTTTTCGTCCCAGTTCACATGCGGCCGACTCTTTGCCATGCGCCTGGCTTGGGCCATTGGGGCGATTTAGAGCCTCGCAACCGGTAGCCATTCCCCACTGAAGCGGCTTCTCGGCTCGGCCAGCCTTGCGGACTGGCCGAAAAAGATCTTCCGGAGCTGCCTCCGGAACTCCACCTGCGACTTGGAGAAACGGCCGCGCCATTTTCTCTTGGCCTTCAGGCTTCAACTCAGCCCACGAGTTTGGGTGGACCTTTAACTGTCTTTTTTGTTTTTTTACTAACCTGCATGTATTCCACTCAACATTGAGTCCAACATCTTACTTGTGGTGCAAGGTGCCAAAACCACCATGCGCTCGAAACACGAACTCGGCCTCCGAGAATCGCAGGAGCTCAAGTACAACCTTCAGCTAGTGACGGACCTGGTCGGCATGGCCAGGTCGACCCTGAGTCACGGTTGCTTCCCTGTCTCGCGAGGGCTGGGCGGCTCCAGTCCCTTCTCGGAAGATCAAGAAGAACAGTGGGTTTGTCGCTTTTTAGGATTTGGAACCCTCCAACCAAGATGGCCATGAGTCAAAATCCCCAACCCCCAGTGAACATCCTAATCCAACCACTAAAATGGGTTCTAAAATGGGTGGTGCACCTACCAACCGGATCCCATTGGTGTTGACCCACGGCCAAATGGAGGGTTGTCTTT
>CAUJNA010000602.1:564046-586546 GCA_963377175.1 Effrenium voratum | reverse complement strand
TCCCTTACCTTTTCTGCACGGTGTCAAAAAGGGACCCAACAACCGCTGCCTGTTCGGACCCGGGCGGGATTTGGTCGCTCTTTTGTATCTTCAGGACCCAGTGAAACAAATGCGGAAGACAAGTCACAACGCGAGGCTGGGTCAACATTTGGAACCATCTTATTTGGAAAGCCGTATGGCCATTTTTTTTTTGCACGGAACCCGTATTTGAATCGTTTTTCCCGAATGATCATTTTTTGCTGGCCGGTGACCGTATTTGGCCATATGCAACCCGATTTGTTTCAACAAATTGTTGACAAAAAGCCGAAAATCACCGTGTGGTCATTTTTTTGCAGCCCAAGCCGTATGGACAGAAAAACAACGTCACATTTGGGTTTCCAGGTATATCTTTGCCCTTGACTAACGTGCACGAAGGAACTTAATACGCCTACCAGCAACCCCCCCCCAAGTCCTGCTTTTTGGTTCCCGTACCAAGGGGATTTTTTGACCATGGTGCATCGCATTGGTGGGGGGGGGCCGGCGAGAAGGAATGACCAGATGTGGGGTTTGACCTTAAGGAATGCGCGCGGGTTTCTCGAGCGCAGGTGAGCTACTGGCTTACAGACGAGGCCGCTCAGGGCAACTACGACCGAGCCTCCGAGGCGCGGAGTTTTTTTTTTAGCCATCGATCCGGTGGCCTGGCTGGCGCGCGGGGAGCTTCTGGCCCGAAAATGTCCATCAACTTATCAAGAGACAAATTCGGTCCCTTTTCTGGCCCAAGTGCAGAAGGAGCCGTCAAAGAAGTGTTTCCTATCGGCGTAATGTGCTCCAAGACAAGCATCATAACGTTTCTGTTGGGTTTGCAGAGAAACATCGCTTCTGTTCAAACACTATGAGCAGGTATGAAAACATCAATGCTTTTGGGTGTCTGAACTGAGCATGGCAGATTGGCAATTTTCATCCGCCTGGGGTGTGCTACTGAGAGACATTCCAGTGAATCATAGCAGCCAGTGAATCAACCTTACCTCTCAAAAGCAAGAGGTTCCTCAGAACGTTTCTCTCCCCGAAGTTCGCGGTCGGAGGGGGAAAGCTCCCCAATGCAATCAGGAATATAGTGGCATTTCCATGTATTTGGAGTCTCCATGACCCTTTAAGATAGGTCCATGACCCCATTATTTAGGGTAATGACCCCATTTTTCAAGGGTCATGGAGACTTCAGATAAATGTTTGTTGCGGCTATTGACAACTCACATGTTCTCAACTCACATGATCCACTGGAGCCATGAGTGTGATCCAGCGTTGACCATAGATGACAAGCATTCTGCATCACGAGGCACAAACGCCTGGGGCAAGACAAGCCACATGCCGCAGGTTCTTCTCTTGGAAAATTCGACAAAGGTTTCTTATTTGGGGATTTCGAGTTTCTGCAACCTTTTGCAACGCGGTCTCGTGCCCGTGATTGCCCGATTTCCCGGACAGCTGAAACACGTGGTGGTGCTTTGTGGAAGCTGAATCACCTCTAGGATTCGGAGACGCTCCAAACAAGTGTGGCAGTTAGGCACTTTAGCTTCCGCTGCGCTGGAAGGCCTTCCCAAGAGAGAGAGCTTCCCTCAGAACAAGTATCAATCATTTGAAAAGAAAGCAAGCATCTGGATCGGGATTAGTTTTCTGTTCTCTTTGAACTTTGGACATTCTCTTTTTAAAATGTGTTTTCTCTTTAACAGGATCGTTTTGTTCTCTCCATTTCACTGTTTTCAGAAGAAACCCTCGGTGGAATCCGCCGAAGACCTGGGGCATGCTGCTGGCGGTCTGGGACCACCTCCTACGCGCCTCGACAAGTTGAGCCGACGGGGGGAGCGAGGGTTGTCCTGGAAGTTAAGGGATGGATGGATGGATGGATGGATGGATGGTTGGTTGGATGGATGGATGGATACCCCCAAAATGCGTCAAACATGAATCGTGATTTGTCAATATATTTTCTGCCAAAGTTGGACGTGTTTTTTCCCCAATAAAGATAGACTATTGTTATTTTATCTGATAGAATGGGAGGGGGTTCAACCTTGTTTGGAGCCTCTAACGGGGGTCATGGATGCATGGATGCTTCACGGGAAAAGGCCCACTCATCCTTGTTTTGCCCTTCAAGACCCTTTTTGACAAAAAGGGACGACCCCCTGCGGGCTTACTCTCCAACAGGTCTTCAGCTTCCGGTCAAACCTCCTGAAAGCGAAAGCTCGTCTCACATTCTGTCGAAAGATCTGTTTTTTATTGCAGCTTCTAGAAATTGGGGTTTCAGGCAATGTATATTAGGACCAAATTCCGCAGAGCCGCGTTTTTTGCGAGCTTTCTTTCTGCGTTGGGGTTTGCCCGCGCCTGCCTGAACGACGGGTTCTACCTGGAGTCTCCTTCTGACCCTTTAAAAATAGGTCCATGACTCCATTGTTTAGGGCAATGACCCATAATAACTCATGTTTTAAGGAATCTAGTGGCATGTCCATGTACCTGGAGTCTCCATGACCCTTTGAACATAGGTCCATGACCCCATTGTTTAGGGTAATGACCAACCATATTTAAAGGGTCAGAAGGAGACTCTAAATCCTTTGTCGAATCCCGGCAGTCGCCTGGCTCGAAGCCGAGGATTCCATTTTGAGGAGATGGCTGAGTGCGGCTTTGATCACAGCATCGCCACGCGGTTCCTGGAAAGGAGCGGTATCCCCACCCCCTCAAAAATGGAATTGGGGAGGGGGGTGACCCCTCGAATTCCATGTGTGGTGGGAAATTCAGAAGACTAGATAAATGGAATTGGGGACCCCCCCAACCCCCCTCCCCTTAAGGTAGGGGGGATGGAGCGGTTGGCGGTTGGCGGTTTGAGTTCTGTTGGAAAGGGCTTCGCACTTCCTGAGTTCCGGTTCGGACTCTAGTCACTTGTTGGGCTTGGACTATTTTGGTGGTACCTAGAGTCTCCATGACCCTTTAAAAATGGGGTCAGTGACCTAAATAATGATGAGGTCATTACCCTAAATAATGGGGTCATGGACCTACTTTTAAAGGGTCCGACCTACTTTTAAAGTGTCGTTAGGGAGACTCCAGGTAGATAGAAAGTTTGGACTTTTTTGGGGCCATCCACTCAGGAAGTGAGGTTCTGTTGGACATATTTTTTGGGGTCAGCCATCGCGACCGTTGCCATTGATTGTTCTCAGCCATTCGGTTCCTCAGCTTTTTAGACTTTTAGGGTTTAGTGGGGGTTTCTATTTAACCCACTAAAAGTTAAAACTTTTAGCTGGGGATCTGAGGACAGCCCAGTTTTCTTGGTCAAGAGTGCTCTGAAACTGGACAACAAATGGCTGTGGGTCAAAACCAATGGTACCATTTTGGGATAGAAAGCACCACCCATTTTAGAAACTATTTTCATGGGGCTTGGGATGTTCACTGGGGGTACGTGATTTGGACCCATGGCCAAATGGGTCTTCGTCAAAACAGGCTGACCTCCAAACTAGTTGTGTTCGTTTTGATTTCCCTGGAAAAACCACACACACCAAGCGGTCCCCCGAAAAAGCACAGCCCAAATGTATGGAGGCAGAACGGCGGGAGCTAGAGAGCTGATGGACTGAGGCGGCAACATGTCGGGTTCTTTCCAATTGTTCAAAAGGAGCAGCACCCGCATAAACAATCGCTGCGGCCAGTTGGCAAAACATCATGAGGCTTGGTCAAAAAGTGAATGCATTTCCAGTTTGGGATTCATAACAGCCAATATCAGCAATCACCCGGCAATGTCTCTCGGGCACCTGGTCCGAAGATTCTGATAGCCGTGTCGACGCCGACAAAACGCTTGGTGCTCTGTCGGAGGAGCTTGCACTACGGAGTGGGGAACGCGTCGGATGTACAGAAACTGATGGAGCAACTCGATGTCATCGGAGTCTGATCTCGCGGCCAGGCTCGAGCCAGCTCGACAAAAGGGTTATGAGCCCTCCAATGCACCTGGAGTTTTTCTGAAGACCCAATATAAAAGTAGGTCCATGACCCCATTATTTCGGGCAATGACCAACCATTTTTTAAGGGTCCGAAGGTGTCATGTTCGTGGGAGGGAGAATGTACTGCTTTGCCCAGAGAAATGTTTGGTTGTTCGAAAAGTGTAGCCTGCTTCTTGGCATGCCAAACCTGTCTCCGGGGGTAAAAGGACCATTGGATGTTAATTTCCTGATTACATGAGCTGGCGATTGCTTGGACCAACTACCAAGTTTCTTGCCGTTTTCTGGCGTACCTTTGGTGGATGTCTGAATGTTGCAGAAGAAGAGAGGCTCTGTCATTTACCACAAATTGCCAAGGCAGGCTGGATGTTGTTTTTGTTTTTCTTTTATGCAGGTTTTGTGCTTGTTCATTGCCATGTTCGAAGGGGTTTTCTTTGGCTGGCTCGATCTTTGAACTTTGTCCAGACAAATAAAGAACCTTTCAAGTTGAAGAATGCAAGTCATGTCGAAGTGGCTGGTCGCAGCACGCGCATTGTGTAGAGAAGGTCCTGTTTGGGATGTGAGGATTGATTGAAGGACATACTAATCTTGGTGGCTTCCAGCTATCAACTTGACTTTCAAGGTTTTTAGGGTTTAGTGGTAGTTTCCATTTAACCCACTAGAAGCTAAACCTTTAGCAGGGGATTTGTGGGCAGCCTTGCAACGAAGCAAGACATGAGCAAGCATCAGGGCAAGTGGCACAAACGCTTCAATGATGTCCAGCTCTAGACTGTCGACCTCAATCAGCCAATTTGGTTTCCAGCATTGCGCGGGTTCCCGTATTTCCGCTTTGGGATGGTCAAGACATGACGGCTTGGGGCCAGGGCACTTCACAGAGTGTCCTTTTGGCAGCGTGATGTTTAACTCACTCCCCGAGTTTCCTGGACTTTAAACTTTTGGGAAAGACCATTTTCCTTCCCCAGAATCAGCTCCCCCTTTTTTTTTTGGTGGGGGGGTCCCTTTGTTGTTTACCACTCACCAGGCAAAAAAAGATATGTTTTTGCTGGGGTCCTAATTCCAGCCTAGTTTCTAAGAAGGAACAAAAAAGCTCAGACTTTTTGTTGGCCCATCCACTTGTAGTGGTGCAGTCTAGGGGCTTTCTAGAGATCACCGGCTCCGGTGATTGCATGGAATTTCGTTCTTTGAGCCAGGCGACAATGCGCGCAAGCAGGTCAACCAGCTTTGTTCTTATTGCAACCCAACTCCATCCTGAGAGAGATTCGGAGCTCTCCTGTTTCTTTTGGGGAAATCAGTCTTAGGCTTTGCTGAGGACATAAGCAATGCTGTAACAGTGTGTAGGAACAGCAAAACCAAACGGCATGCACAGATTCCAATTCATGGAGATGGTGAAGGAAATGCTTGCAACAATTGCATGTGTGAATCAGCTTCCTTCTAATGTGGTTTGGATTGGTGACTTGGAGCTTACGAAGGGTGGTTTCCCATTTACCCTCTACAAGAACAGATTCCAACCCCCAAACCACCAAACTTCAAACCAGCAAGCATCACTGTTACCATGAGAAGCCAAGGATGCTCCTGAATGTTAATGACTCATGGTATTGCGAAACTTCTTGTCCGACCTTGCTTGCGAAGCATCCTGCCATGCATGAACCCGAAATTAAGTCACACGCAGGATTGACTGTGAACGGAGGGGCGCGGAGCAGTTGATCTTATTTTAGTCTTGTTTGCTTCCTTGGTTTGCACAGGTTGAGTGGGAGTCTGCAAAGAATGACGTAAAGGTTTGTCAATAGTAGGGGCCCTTCTTGGTATCCCCTTTCAAAAAGCGGCACGTATCGGCGGCACCACGTCCCACAGCACCACATGTGTTTTGTTTGAACCAAGGAAGGCTTGGGAATATATGTATATATATATATATATATATGCAACCCCCCCCCCATGGACCCTGGTTTTACTGCCTTTTGGGGATGGCAAATCTAGAATTTCCAAATTTATATTCTCGAAATTTCCAATTGTGGGTCCCCAAAGCGTGATAATTTGGAGCCCGGAGTCCTCCACAATGTCCCAGTATGATACCCTTTGCAAATAAGATGTTACTTCAACTAGAATTGGAATTTTGAATATAGTTTAGTATGGATATAGTTTTCAAAAATGTGTTTATGTTCAATTACAGCTTAAACAAGCAAATCCTTTCCAAATAGCAGCTACATGAAAATGTAAATATATATTTTCGGCTAAACTCCAACTAATCTATGACACAGGAAGTTAGATGGAAGTTTTTTTCCCAAATATAATCCAATAAATATAATCTAAGACGAACACAACTCAATTTGCTTTTGATACTATCAAGTGAATGGAGACTACATCTCAAATACAATTCATATTAAGTATGGCTAAACATTTGGAAATTCAAAATAGGATTTGTGTTATTTACATTCTGGCCCTTTTGTAGCATAAGAAAGGTCCGACATTGAACTTGTTAGACGGTGTTCCAAAGGGAAATTTCAAGGGAAGAGAGGTTCAAAATCTAAAACTATCTCGAAACAGGGATTCTAGCTAAACCGTTGTATTTAAAGTTCGATTTGCGCAGGAAAGTTAATTCTATCTCAAAAGGTGGAGGTAGTAGATGAGCAAATGTGGACAGGTAGTTGAAGAGGGTGGGGGACGGTGTGTGAACGTACATACATATGTATATCTATATATACACATACATACACACATATATAGTACCCCCAATGATCCTGCGCCTCCTCATAAAATACTGGAAAATACAGTTTTTTTGAGCATTGCACCTGCCTTTGTTTACCTCCTGGAAAGGGGTCACCATGAGCATAGCTGACATGAAGCTCACCAAAAGCACTTGAAAGTTTGTCTAACCAATAACTTGAAAGTGTGTCCACTGGATCGCTAAGCACTTGAAAATTTGCTACTATCGAATGGAAGATTCAATATTGAAGATTACACAGAACACTTTCCTGAGAATTGTCAATCCTGGCCAAACCCAAATAGCATTCAAGTTCTTCTAACACTTGAAAGTGCTTTACCACTGGATTGGGGATTCAATATTGAGGAGCCCACAAACCACCACTTTCCTGAGAATCATCCATCCTGGTCAACCCCTAAAATGTTCAAGTTGTTCTATCACCTCAAACATCTCCGTTACCACTGGATTGAACTATTTCACGGAAAACTTTTCCGAGAATCTTATTGAACACCGAGAGTATTGGGACAACCCTGGAATTTTTAAAACTTTTTAAATATTATGGGATTCAAGATTCAAGATTCAAGATTCCCAGAACATATTTTCTCAGATTCTTGAATCTTGAATCTTGAATCCAGATTGTTTTTAAAAAAACTTTTAAAAATTGTGGGATTCAAGATTCAAGATTCAAGATTCCCAGAAAATATGTTTCTCACATTCTTGAATCTTGAATCTTGAATCCCATAATTTTTAATAATTTTTAAACATGTCTGAGTTGTTCTTGTATTCTTGGATGCATTCAAACTCTTTCAGATTGCAGGTGCTGATGTCATTGCTTTTATAACATCTGTATGCATGCATGCGTATCATATACATGTATGACCCTCCCCCCAATTTTGACACAAATCCAAGAAGCAAACAGAAGCATACAACACTGGAAAATACAGGTCAACCGCACCAAACCAGGGTCCATGGGGGGGGGTACCATATAATATACCTAGAGTCTCCATGACCCTTGAAAACTGTGGTCTAATGGAGTCATGGACCTATGTTTAAAGGGTCATGATGGAGACTCCAGGTGTATATACATATACATATATATATATATACATATATTCTATGGCTTCCCCCCCCTCCATGGACCCTGGTTTGGTGGGCTTGAGCTGGGTTCTTTCCAGGGTTTTGTGCCTTTGAGATATCCGCGATGGAGCAGCAGATTCTACTTGGGCCAAGAGAGAAGTTGTAGGGTTTGGCCAGAAATGTCCTTTCCGAAAACCATCCGGTTTCTGAGGCTTGGCTTTTAGTTGGTTAGTCTGGGTGAATCATAGCCACCTCACACGACCGAATTCACCCCAAATGGTGCTTGGTGGGTTTATGTGAATAGCTCCCCAACCACCTTATTGCAGGTTGGCGAAATAGTACACTTCACCCAGATGTGGCGGGACAAAGTTTCGCCAGGTCTTAAGTGTGCGATATCTGGACATGGGAAAACCAAGTTGGGGATGCTGAGATGCTCCTGTCAGCTCGCGAACCTGGCTGAATACTTCAGGGATCCGAAGAGAAGGAAAATATGGGACGGTATCTGGAGCTAAATGATCAGAATGGGTTGTGTGGAAGGACACACGAGAAAACAAAACGATGAGTTAGCTCCAGAATCCCAAGTACTGTAAAAGCAGTGGTGGGGCGGGGCTGGTCTATTTCGGCCTTTCTAGAAAGCGTTTGTCAATTTCGGCCTTCCCGAAGGGTCATTGACCCCTCCAATGCAGACCCCATAAGAACCCCTCCAATGGAGAGCCCAAATTCTCCCGGGCCCTCAAAAGCAACCCATTTTGAGGCCCCCAAAATCAATCGAATCGGACCCTCAGGGTTTCTAGAAACCGCTTGTCATGCTCCATGCGGCTCTCCAGACAGTATCGCTTCGATGAAGGCGCAGCGCCGCCGGTGCAAGAAACCCCTCGGCCAATTTGACTTCATCAGTGCGAGTTGAGGGTGCCCCTTTCTTTACCTGTGGTACATTCACTAGGTCCCCCAGCTAGGTGCCCTTTCTTTTACCGTTCCTTTTTTGGGGGAGGGTTCCCCGTGTCTGAAATAGACGTCCTGAAAAAAGTTGGTGCCAACTTATTCTAACCTCTCTACTGGACCCAGTTCATTAAAGGGGACCAGCATTTCAGAGTGGCCCCTATTTGCAAACAAAAGAGAGGTGGGCATTTGCCAGCTGCTGGCACAGCCCCAACTCTAACCGGAGCTTCAAGGCAGGGCCCGTCGCTCGTTTTTGTTGTTGTTTTTCAAGCGCCGCTGGACGAGGGGGTTGCGCCCACAGGCGAGCGCGGCAACCGAAGCCGCCACGAGCGAAGCTTTCCGTCGCCCGGTACGCCGGCGGCGGCTGCATCAAAGTAACAGCCACGGGCAGCCATTCACATGGCACCTGTGAGCAGCCAGTGGTTGCGAGCCAAGCCAAGTGGCGGTCGTTGTTTCCTGTGGCTTATTTGATTCATGTAGATCCCGATCATTGTCAAGACGCGGATTTGAGGGGCATCATTTGAGACAAACTCAAGCAACCGTGGGTACTTCGGTCGTGGGTTTGTCTTGAATGCCTTCCATGATTCGGCCCCCTGTCAAAGACGCTGTCGGCGCATCAGAGAATCAACATGCGGTGAAATCTGTTGTGCATGTAAGCGGAGTAGATTGTAGCAAAGTCTAGCATAGGTGTCCTTTTTGGTTTGGTGGAAAAACAGATGGCGCTCCTGGTTTACCTGGTGGTTTAATCATCTACCAAGGATTTCCATCTATTTGCCCTAAAAGGACACCTATGAAATCGAGTGTGTGCTCTTTTGAATGGCTCAGATGGGATGAAGCAGGGAGATCTTCTGGTCCCATGGCATGCCGGAACCTCCCATATGCGAACTTCCAGTGATGAGCTTGCCCGTTACCATCGCTCCGCTGGTCATGGGTCTTTCCAAAACTAAGCAGGCTATTACCTAGAGTCTCCATGACCCTTTAGAAATGCGGTCATTACCCTAAATACTAGGGTCATGGACCTATTTTTAAGGGTCAGGGAGACTCCAGGTAGACAGTTTCTTTCAACCAGCATCTTCCTTTAGTGGACCCTCCATTTGTACCACACGTGGTCCTTTTGGTCTTGCCATGGGAATTCCACCGCCTTTTGGGGAAGGTCCTGCAAGGGACCTTCCGTCGACTGGGCCAACCCGGGGTGCTGCAAGAAGATTAATAGCAGAGCACGCGACCGTCCCTGAAGCACAGCTCCGGAAACCGAAACCCGACTAGGTTTTTCCAGCAATTGGTGCCAACGTTTACCCTTTCTTTTTTGGTTGCGAGGGTTCCAACCTACTAAAATAGACTACAGAAGTAGAAAGTTGGTACCAACTTATTCTAAGCTCTCTACTGGGGGACCTAGTTGTGCTCAGGGCCTGTTGAATTCGAAGAATTGCTGGCTGGTTCGAGACGCGGAAGGTCTTCGAAGGGTTGCAACAAGTTGTGCACGTCCCCAAGACTTCCGACTCGGTTGATTTTGGGGTCCGATTCGGTTGATCTAAGGGATCAATGTTATACAGTACAATTTCCATGAAATATCTTTCCCTAAGGGTCCCGATTGATCTTGGGGCCTCACAATGGGTTGTTTTTGAGGGCCCATGAGGAATTGGCTAGAGTCCTCCATTGGAGGGTCCCTTATGGGGTTTGCATTGGAGGGGTCATGACCTTTAGGGTTGCACGATTTCACTTGGGTTTGTTCCTGTTTGTACCTGGAGTCTCCCTAAGGACCCTTTCAAAGTAGGTCCATGACCCCATTATTTAAGGTACTGAACAACCATTTTTAAAGGGTCCTTAGGGAGACTCTAGGTAGATGATTGTTTTTGTTCCCCAGCTAGTTCAGAACCTTTGGCACGGCAGAACCTTTGCCCAGTAGGACGGTAAGGGACTTGGGCCATTTGCGTCACAGGAACCCTGGACAGCTGGACAGATTTACCTGCTTGAACATGGTTGTTGTTGGGAAACATTTCATTTTTGCTTATTGTGGTTTAATGGTTGAAATCCAACCACTTAACTGCTAAAATTTAAATTGTTGCTCCCCTTCCAACGTCAACCAAGTGAAGGCCTTTGCCAGCCTCTTGCCCTTTGGCCCACATGCCAGTAGAGATAAGCCGAATTCTGTGTCAACCTTTGGGACCAACACACACATCTTTGCCCTTGACTAAATTCATGAACGAAGAAATGTCCCTCGCGTTTTGGAGATGCATCACCTTTTTTTTCATATCATCCATTCTACCGTTTAGTAAAAGTTTTGTGTTTTGACCGGTAAAATAATGTTAACCGCTGACCAAGCAACATTCCTTCCTGTCTCGGGCCTTGCCTCTGGGCTCAGGCCCACTCGGTCCGCGGCAGAGCAGGATGGGCTCACACGCGAACTGGATCCAAAAGTGACTGTTATCCAGACACACCGACTTCTGCCGTCAGGGTCCGAATTGGCTTCCCTAGCAAGATGTCGTTTTTTTTTTCTCCTAGAGTGGGAGTGTTCTGAGATCTATGGGCTTCTACTTCTCTTGAAGAATGGGTCTAATTTCTTCTAGAAGTTTGTGTTATTTCTTGAAGCTTTGAAGTGGTTCCGAAAGAGTTGGCAAACGAGCACCATCCTGGCGACGCGCTGCGGCACCAGTTCGGCACTGCCAAATGTATGGCAGTTTTAATGTGTACAGGGGAAACAACACCCGCGCCTCGGTGGAATCGAAAGTTGCGAGTCTTCCAAAACAGTGCGGCAGGTGTTCGGGAGCAGCGTCTTTCCGCGCGGAATGGGTCGCTGCGTCCGATTTCCGGGCACCTTGATCCGTTCCAAGCCCCAAGCAGCCATTCCACTCTGCGTCAACTAGGATGAGCGTCACAAGTCGGTACCCACTAGGATGGTTCAGCGCTGTGAAGCTCAGCCACACAAGGTTGGTAATGTTGGTAATATTGGTAACTAGGGTTGAACACACTGTGACTGGACAAGATTTAATTCGCAGCAGTGACGCATCAAGCCCTGCTGGGACAAGCCACCAGGTGACGCATTTTGTCCATCCAGAGGGTCCTTGGAATTGGGGCGAAGACGAATCACGCGTGCTTTCAGGTTGCTTCGGGAAACTTGGGCCCCGGGTCTTTTGATAAATCACGGAGAAAAAACAACAACCTCCGTGTCCGCGTTGTTCTCAGAACCCATTTTCTGAAAAAACTCATAGGCCCAAAATGGTTGGGAGGTCGCAACCTTGTTACCTTTAGTTTGTTTGGACCATGTTTCGTCAAGGTCCACAAGCTCAGATTTGGCCCTTTGGAGAATCCATAGGGCCGGCAAAGGGTGATTTCTCGAACCGAAGTTCGCCTCGCAGGGAGACAGATCTTAAGAGCCCATCCTGTTTCTCCCCCCCCCCCCCGCTTTGTGTTCCTCGCGGATGTTGAGGAGTTCTCATTTTGGTGGCTCCCGGGCATCCGGTGCCTTAACTTTTTACTTGGTTTAGTGGTCGGATTTTGACCCAAAGTTCGCCACCGGATCTGAAAACGGACAGCCCCGCGGTGACGTAAGCCCGCAGGCGATGTGGGCTTTGTCCCATGTGCCGTCAAGATGCGCGCGCGCAGCTCCCACGGAGCCCGGCTGCCCAGATACAGCGCAGGAAAGCGCCAGGTGGCCGAAATCTGCGCGAGTTGATGGGCATCAGTTGGTACGGAAGTTATCCCAATATGAGCCACATCCTCAAATCCCGGGTAGAAGAAAGGGACCCTGGATGCTCATCAACCCCCTGTAGTCACCATTTTAGATATTTTGTTAATGTTGAAACGCATGTGGAAACATGAACTGTGTTTGAAATGCTTGACCATAATGGCCCCGGCCATTTTGGCTCAAGCCTGGATATTGGGTTCTCTGAACCCAACTTTGTGGAAAAACTTGAAAGGTAGCACTTCCGAAACAACCCCGAACCAGCAATGGCCTCCTCAGCAACTTCGGCAACGTCCTTTGAGTTGATTGAGGACCAGGCACTCACCGCGGAGGAGGTGGAAATGGCCAGCCAGGAGGCCCAGGAAGCCCGCACACGCGAGGCGGCTGTGGCGGCCGGCCTGGTGTTGGATGAGCCCGAGGCGCCCCCGTCGGCATCGGCCACCGATGTGATGAACGACCTCTCCAGTGCACTGGAGCGACTCCGCGTGGCCTTCTCCACACCGACTCCCGGCCTGGGTGCCCCTGGCCCCGCCGAGGACGAGGACACGGAGATGAGCGATGCGGTCACCACGGAGCGGGCTACTCCACCAACGAAGAGGCTGAAGGGCTTTGTGGCGGCCTCCCAGAAAAACCACGACCCCGGTGAACAAACCGGTCTCCCTGGTACCGGTGGATGGCCGTCCTGGCTATTTCAAGCTAGTGGACCTCCCAGACCTCTTCCCGGTCCTTCCGGCATCGGCGGCCACGTTGTTGAGGGACGTCACGGTGGAGGAGGCGGTCTCCCTGTTTCACAAGTTTGTCGGTAAGAATCTCACGGAGGACTTGGTGGTCCGCATTCTGGAGGCCTATATGTTCCGATGAAGATCCAGATCCGGCAGGAGGAGGTCTGGGCCTCACAGTTCCAGCGGAATAAGGCATGCATTGGCACCCAGCGGATGCACAGACTCGATGCCGGCCAATCGGACTACAAATTCATGTGTAAGGCATGCGGCACGGGATGGCCGGAGGCAGCCAATCAATGCTGGGTCTGCCCGGGCAAGGAGTTTGTCCCCTTCCAGGCACCCTCTGCGACCTACGAGGCGGACGGCGTCACGTACAACCTGCTCATTGTGGAGGGCAAGCCGACCTGGATCCAGCAGCGGGATGGGGGAAGCCTGGGTGCCTCTGGCCCCGGTGGTACCCGGGCGCAGGCAGACCGCAACCTGGTGGACGGCACGATCCTGGGGAGAGCTCCTCCGAAAACGGACACGGCAGAGGAGATCACCATGGCTGATGTGGTCCCGCTTAACAGGCGGGTGGATATCCGGCAGGAGATCCTGTCCATGGAGGCGGACGATGAGGCGTTGAAGGTCCGGGAGCGCCAGGAGGTCAAGGTCAAGGTGCAGCGGTCCTTGCAGGAGGCAGAGGCTCAGAGCTTCCAGCTCTACCACCCCCAGGTGGACCAGGCGATTCGGAAGAAGGAAGAGCTGCACAAGGCCTTGAGGGAGCACCGGGAACCGACCCCGGAGGAGTCATCGGCCAGGCAGCGGCACAAGGAGCTGATCACGGATGAGATGCTGGACAATGAGATGGCAATCCTGGCGCCTCTCCAGGAGGGCATGCAGGCCCTGCCGGCAGAGGAGGTGGCCAACGAGGGAGCCCGGGCCCTCAGGAAGGTCAACCTGGAGCGGTTCAAGGCCAAGCTGCGAGATCAGTACCTGGAGGGTAAGGGTGTCGACGCCAGCCAGGCACTGGCTGATGCGATGGGCTCCATTCAGGAGGCGCAGGAGGCGAACAAGCACCCAGGACACCAACCAGGCATGGATGCTTAACCACACCCTCCAGCCCTTGGAGGCCAGATGATCTCAGACAGGCTCTGGAGAGGGGGCTGTTCTGCCCCCTGGAGCTGGATGACCCCGAGGACATCCCCAACGTGGGGGACATCAAGGAGAAGTACGTCCCCTACATCCGGAGGCTCAGAGAGGCACAGAACCCGTGGAACCAGGAGGCGTTGCTGGAGGAGATGCCCGATCTGGCGACGCCGGCCCCCCCCAAGGGTGCCACTGGCCCCGGGGGGGACCAGCCAATGCCACCGCAGGACCTGGACACGGAGGAGGGGAAGCTGTCCCTGCTCCTCTGGGCGATGAAGAGGCACCAAGGGGAGCTACGGATGTTTGGGGGAATCTGGAAGAAGCATTCCAGCGGCGAAATCCCCAAGGGCGCGGACCAGCAATTCAAGCTCTCGCCGGAGGAGCTCCTGGCCCTGGAGCGCAGGACCCACTCACGTGTGAACGGGACCACATTGACCCGATCATCTACTCGGCCCTGGAGATCCGAGCGCAGGTGAACAGGGGTGAGCGCCCGGCGCCGGAGCAGGTGGTGGGGATCTTCTGGGCTAAGGGCGATGGCGTGTTTTGGACAAGGCAGACTCGCACGTGGGACCTGCCGAGCTTGACGGTGTACGCCCACCGATTCACCTTCAAGTACATCTACTCGGCTTGGACCACTTTCCCGCTGGTCGTGAAGACGCAGCGACGGGGCCGCAATGCGGAGGGCTCGGCTTCGGATAAGTGGATGGGGAACATCCTGCAGATGCGGAAGGAGGCGGTCCCCTTCCTGGAGAGCCTGGGAATCCCCAAGCCGCGCACTAAGGCGGAATGGAGCTACATCTTTAAGGAGATGGGGACGTTTCTGGCAGCCAAGAACTTCATCGTCAATTGCCCGTTGCCGGTGATGGAGCTCCCAGTGGCCCCTGTCCACGACAGCAAGGAGGCCCTGCGTTTCAGGGCGGTCTGTGACGAGCGCATCACGCTCCCGCTGTCATCGTTGAGGGCTTTTGACTCGGTGTACACCAAACTGGTGGCAGGCCTGAGTAAGTCCTCCATGGTGGAGATCAAGGTCAACTGGCGGTGCAACGTGGTCCATGACTGGGTGGAGCCGGTCCCGCAGGAGGCGGCGGGGGCCCTGTACGACCGTCTGGGCTACTCCCAGGACCTGATCATGCAGCTGGGCTGCTCCCCCCCCTTGGGTGCCTCCGGCCCCGGGGGCGGGGCGGCCAAGGAATCGGACCCCAAGGCCAAGATTCTGGCGGGAGCGGACACCACGCTCCGCACGCCGGACCAGGGCACCAGAAGGTACCCCCCGATCACCACGTCCACGGTCACGGCAGTCGCGGGCAAGAAGTACACCAACAAGCACTTCCCGGTGGGAACCAAGCACGTGTTCTGGGCCTCGGTGGAGTGCGGCCTGGTCCTGCCCAGCATCAGCGCATGGGAAGTGGTGGGCAAGGAGAAGTTCAAGACCACCGGGGGCTACATGTGCAGGTTCTGCAAGGGCTTCTGGAAGGCGAGCCGTGGGGGGACCCGGCTGCTCCAGATTACGGGGTGGCACAAGGACAAGGCCACCTGCCTGCAGCTGGTGATGGACGAGCCCCCGGAGCAGCTATATAACCAGTGGATCCGGGACAGGATGGAGTTCTACAAGCGGGTGGAGCCGACGGAGCCCCCCAGGGACGAGCGGCTAGTACAAGGCTGTGCTCGGGCAAGAACGGCTCCAAGCCAGAGCTGCTGGTAGTGCACCGGGGCAATCCTGCTGTGAGCGCAGGAATGGGTGGAGCAATCCTTGCACCCCGCGCATGCGCTTCAGCTCTTCGAACGGCCTGGGGGATGTCTCCACTGCCCTGTGGTCGGTCATCCTGAGCAACCCGGAGAAGTCAGGGCTGGCGGCCTCGGTGGCAAAGGAGGCGATCTTGAAGGGTGAGAGCCGCTAGGTCGTGTCTCACTACCCTTTGGATGTGGCGTAGTCTGTTCTTCCCCACCGGGACTTGGGTGCCTCTGGCCCCGTCTTGGGTGGGGGGAGGTTTTGGGGTGTTTTCCCTTCTTTTGGGGTTCTTTGTTCACCTTGGTTTCCCCCCTGTCTCAACACGCCACGACTGCCGGTTGCCTCGAACCGGAGGCTGCGCAATTCGGTTGCCCCAAGGACGGGCCGTATCGGCCACTGTTTGAAGAAAGTGGCTGCGGCCGACTCTGGGTTCCCTGAGGTCCCCTGGGGGTTTTGGGGAATCCCCCGTTGGGCTGGTCTTCCCCCTCCGTGGTTCCGGTTGGGGATTTCCGGGGGTTTGACTTTGGGCCCTGTTGGGCTGCGTGTGGCCTGCCTGCCCCATGTGCATCCGGCATACTGTGGGGTTGAAACTTTCGTGCAGTTTGCCGCGGCTGGGTCCCGGCCGTTCGATAGGAGGCTCGAACCCTTGTTTTCAGCATGGCCAGGGTCTCTACACGGTTTCTGTTGCGCCCGCCTTACACTCGTCTTTGGGACCGGATCCCAAGGGTCCTTTGGGACACGCTGGCGGATGAGTCTATCTCCCCGCCGAGACAGACGGACGGGGAGCTGCTGGTCCTGATGTGCCTGCGCCATGGCACGGCGGAGGAGGGGAGGCAGCTGGGCGGGGAGCCGCCTGGAACTCTCGGGCATCCCGGTGGACCAGGCGGACCAAGTGGTACCAACGGACTACTTCAACGGCCTGGTGGCGTCGGCGGCGGGCAGGCTTCCCCAGCCCTTGTCCGCGGGGGACCTGGCCGACCTTTGGGATAGCCTATGGCTCCTCCTCATGGCGGCTGCGGACGGCAAGCTCAGCGAGAACTTTTCCCCGCTGGAAAATGAGTGGGACCGCCAGGACCAACTGAGGTGGTTCTCGCGAGATGACCCACCCCCACTACAACAGCCGGAGCTTCTGAAGTGGCGGCATTGGAGGCCCGGGAAGATCAGGGAAATGGAACCCACGACTCAGCGTGCACTGGAACTCCATATGCGCGGGAAATGGGCGGAACGGCTCCTCGCCCACTTCGCCCCTTTTGCGGAGCACATTGCGTACATGGAGGACATCCTGGGGGAGGACTTCCGCAAGGAAGCACTGGACCTCTTGGGGGATAGCAGGTTCCGGACGCTCAGGCAGCACTGCCTGGTCTACGAGAGTCTCCGCAAGAGAGGCTTCACCGTCATCCCATGGCAGGAACGACATGTCCGTTCTCTCCTCAACCAGCTCGCCGATGAGGAGGTCACCCCGTGCAAGGGCAGGTGTGGAACACCCTCAAGTGGTTTTCCAAGACCTTCGGACTGCTGAAAATAGATGAGCTCCATCGCCTCAAGTCCAAGAAGAGCTCATTGGAAGAGGCGCTCACGGACACGGTCACCAGGCCACAGCGTAAGGCGGTGGTCCCTAGCAAGGAGGTCATCTGGGCTCTGGAGGAGGGGGCCGGCTACGATCGCCTGGGTGCCACCGGCCCCGGCACGCAGGAGGCCCTTTCATCCTGGGGTTCGCCCGGTTCCAGGTGGGGTGCAGTGCTCGCTTCAATGACCTGCAGCATGTTCACCCCAAGGACCTCATCCACACCAGCAACACTGTGGAACTGAAGGCCTGGCAGACGAAGACGGTCTCCGCAGCACGAATCAACCGCAACCCGGTCCCCTTGATTGCTCCGAAGTACAGCTTCACGGGAATCCCCTGGTGGACCACCTGGGTGGCCTCGGTCAGGCGGTTGGTATCTGAGGAGGCATTCCAGGACATGGATTACTTGCTCCCGACGGTAAGCAAGGACTTTGCAGGACTGATTCCACGGCCGTCCACACCGGAAAGGGCTCTGAGATGGCTCAAAGATGCTATTCTCCGCCGGGGTGTCACCCCGGGGTTGGTGAAGCCGCTGTCGTGGCACTCGTTCCGGGTGTTCATCCCGGACTGCGCCTTCCAGATGGGGATCCCCCGGGAGCGCCGCATGTACCTGGGCAACTGGCTCACGGAGAGCACGGCAGATGTCTACGTGCGGGAGAAGCGCAACGTGGTTGTGGAGATCTGGGGCCAGGTAGCGCAGAAGGTCCCCAACCTGAACCTCGGGCCAGGCAGGGAACGCAGAGAGGACTTGAATCACCCGGACTGGGCGGACCCGCTCCCGCCACCAGCAGTGGACATCACGGACGCAGGTCCGGAGGGCCGCGAGGACCAAATTGAAAGGGAAGGGGAAGCATCCCCTTCGGTACCCTCAGGGAGCGCACCATCGGCTCGATCATGGTCAGTGGTGGAACACGAACCTGGGGACACACCAGTGAAGGCCAAGGACCTGTTTCCAGCCACCCCGGACCTCCCCCTTCGGGTGGTGGCGGCGGTCAAACGCACGGGCAACGCCGGCCAGTCCAGAATCCACCTGCTGAATGTGGAGGGCACGGCCGTGGGATGTGGCTGGCGGCCAGCGGCCTCTAAGGTCCAGGAGCTCTCGGTGCTGGACTACATGACGGAGCAGGAGGCCTATGGCAAGTGCGAACGCTGCTTCAAGCGGCATGGGTTCCCGGCGGACTGGGCACTGGAGCCGGCAGAGGTCCCCACGCTGCAGGAGGACTCGGACTCCTCGGCGGACTCAGGCTCCGAAACGGATGACTTGGTGGACACCCAGTCGGAGACCGAGGTGGTGGCCCTACCTTTGGTAGCCTAGGTGCCCCCGGCCCTGGCGACCAAGGGGATGGGGGGCCCGGAGAGGGGCCATGGCCAGGGCCCTCAGCACAGACTGGCATCCTTCGGAAATGGCGGGTGTGCCAGACTGTCCTTCGGAAATGGCGCTATCAGTCTGCACACCCGTTCTTCAGTTTTTGAGAATTGTGAGTTGGGTGGCCCATGAGGCCCACCCAGCGTTGGTCATCTGACAGGGGAAGATGAGTCCCTGGCACCAACACACTGCTCGGATGAAAGAGTTATCGCGTGCTCGTGTGTGGTGCCGTTTGGTTAGCTTGCATACACTTTGTTAATGTTGAAACGCATGTGGAAACATGAACTGTGTTTGAAATGCTTGACCATAATGGCCCCGGCCATTTTGGCTCAAGCCTGGATATTGGGTTCTCTGAACCCAACTTTGTGGAAAACCCACCCACCCACACCAAGGTCGGGGGTCATGGCGGCCAAACCCCCGGATGAGGTCCCAGACGAGTTCAAGGAGGACGTGGCCAAGCTGCACAAGCCTCTGGCGGCCATCCTGGTTGGGAAGCAGATCCCCTGGGCAGCCCAGGCAGCTTTGGGCGCATCGGGATACGTCACGGTGGAAGACCTGGCGGACCGCTGGGACACCCCAGCGGCGGCGAGGGAGAATGGCCCCCGGGACCTGGGATTCAGGGACGGGGAGAACGGGTTCAATGTCCAGACCTCGGCCTTCACGGCTATGCGCCTCCTTCAGGCAGTCCGGGTGGCGGCCAGCATGGTCCGGGGGGGCAACCCAGAAGAGCACCCGGCGGGCCAGGCGGGCCCGACAAAGGCGCCCCTGGAGGTCCTGTGTGACAGGCGCCAGCTGGAGGATGCTTACGTGGCCATTCATGGAACCCCGAAGCCGAGGTTGGAGTTCCAAGGGAGTGATGGCTACCTCAAGAAGCAGTGGCGTTTGATTGCCAAGGGTGAGCTGGGCTACATCCCGGCAAAACACATCGTGAGCGCGCTCCCGGAAGAAGGGGAACGCCCTTCATCCACCCATAAGAAGATCACGGTGGACGGCTGGGACAGGGAGGATGAAGAGGAGGTGAGGAGCCACCCCACATCTCGGCGCCAGCTGGAGCGTTTGCACCAAACTTTCAGGACGACGCTCCTGATGTGCACGGCGGCGCTGCCACAGTTTGGCAACCTGAAGGTCACCAAGGCGGAGCTGGACGATTGGTATGATTGGTTCTATGGGGAGGACATCGCTGGTAGAAGGCCTCCCCCGAGTGACACCACCTTGCTGTTTGCAGAGCGCAATGCGTGGAGGAAGATCCACGAGTTGGTGCACCAGGGCACCACCCTCTCCGATGCCCTCAAGAACATCAGGGGCGACTTCCTCTTCTGGCAACGAGAGGTCTATGAGCACCTCAATAGGGCGCCTGAGAAGGGGAAGAACAAGGGCAAGGCACCTATGGTGTGGCAGACTCAGTGGGAGAAGCCGAAGAAGGGGGGTAAAGGCGCCTGGCCCTCGGGGCCGACCCGGTCCAAGCCAAAGGGCAAGGGCGGCAAGGGGAAGTCTCAGTTCCATGGCCGGACCACTGGGCTTTCAAGAATCCCACAGGGGTGGCGTACTGCAGAGATCATCACCTCCACAACAAGTGCTCGGGATCGTGCGGCCGTTCCCACAACTGCCCGGTCAGGAAGGATGGGTGGGTGTGTGATGCCCCCCCATCGAAGCATGCGCCACAGGCATGCCCTCACCTTCCCAAGTGACAGGAGGCCACTCAGGGTGCCATAGGCCCCGTGGCTTCCCAGTCTCAGTTGGGATCACAGGCCACCAGTGCGAGAGTGCACACAGAGAGCCAGCCCCACCAGAGCCACAGCGGAAGGCAGACAGAGCGGGGGAGGCCAGGACGGCCTCAGATGGGGGGGGACTTCTCCAGGGTGCCACCGGCCCCGGAAGCCCCTCCACCGAAGAAGAGGAGCGGTCCCAGCCAGGGCACTCCAGAAGGGCGGAAGCATCCCTTTCCCCCGCACCGGAAGACCCCCCAGAGAGACCCAGAGGTGAGGATCCGCCCAGCAAGGGGCGCTCCAAGGGCGGGAAGAACCGCCAGGGCAAGCATCAAGCCCGGGGACAGATGACGGGGGGATCAGACAAAGGACACGGAATCCCTAGGGGGGGCAAACCCCACCTTCCCATGGATGCAGCACATCCCGGAAAGACTGAGGCTCAGACTGGGGTGGACGCCGAGGCCAGTGCCGGGATCTTCAAAGCCGTCCCTCATCCTGCTGTACGCTGGGAAGGATGATGCGGGGGCCCTGGATGCCTACCTCCATGCCTACAACCCGGCCTTCTCGGAGTACATTTGGGCGGTGGATATCAGGAGAAAGGGCGGAGACCTGGGCCAGGACATGCTGGGCGAGGAGCCCTACTCCACGATGTGCTCCATGGCCATGGCGGGCAAGGTCGCATTGGTGGGAGGTGGCCCCAACTGCAGGACGTGGAGCATCCTCAGGTGGTTCCCCAAACCGGGTGGCCCGCCGCCAGTAAGGGCAGAGCGGAGCAGACCTTGTGGGGCCTGGAGGACTTGGAGCCCCGGGTTATGGAGGACACGGACAATGACAGCGTGCTTATGCTCCGTCAGATGTACCTGACCTCGCTGGCCTACAAGGGGTTAGGTCAGCTGACGGTCCCGCAGGTTTCCTGGAGCACCCGATGGACCCGATGGAGTGCAGCAAGAGCCTGAGCGCAGCTAGGTGCTCATCGATCTGGGTCACGCGGGCCTACATTCAATGGGCGAGTGCACTCCACCACTCCCTCATCAAGTTCGATGAGTGCCGCCTGGGCCAGGTGGTTGTGAAGTCCACGGCATTGTCAACGTCCACCATTGGCATGACCTGCGTTGCAACCACGGGTCGCACCCCAGGGGAGAAAAGCTCAACTCCAGTGACCTCAGCCGGTACCCGGAACAGATGATGCAGGGTCTAGCAGCGGCCATCCTTTGCCGAGCGGGACCCGTCCTGGTGGTGCTGAGGCCGGGTGGCATGGCGCCCCAGGCTAACCCCACGACCCCCCCGAGGCGTCCAAGGGAACCTTCTCCCAGCACGCCGGGGGACAACAAGCGCCAGTCCCGGAGGCTGAAGGCGGGCCAACAAGCGTTGGCAGGTCTGACCTTGGGATCACTTCCGGTCTCGGCCTCGGACACTCCAGAGGCTGGGACATCGACACAGAGGACTGGCGAGGTGGAGGAACTTGGGGGGGGAACTCTTCCCCTGGACCCATGGGCACACCAGGGCATGGAAATTTCGGATCGGCCTACCATCCTGCCGATCACCTACGACCCCAATATCTCCGACAAGGTCATGTACCTCCAGATGGCGTTCAAGCAGCGTCCCTTAAGAGACGGTGGAGGAAAGCCCTCCTTGGGACGGTTGGCCCCGTGGGCCCGGCCGCTGTCCAAAGCAGCAGCGCTGGGGGCCAAAATCTGTGTCCTCACTTCGCCGTGGGGGGACAAGCTCCAGGAGTCGCTCTCGTTGGGGGATGGGTCACATCCCTTCCCGGAGGACCTGCTGGAGGACATCAGGGAGATTCTGGCGCCGGGGGCAGGCCGACCAGCGGACGGCCAACCCTTCTTCCTGGACATCTTGTACAGCGTGGCTCTGAACATTCAGGACCCCGACCACCACTTTCCACGGTACCTGGAGCAAGGGGTTCCACTGGGGGTCACGGACCCAC
>CAUJNA010000602.1:484046-559046 GCA_963377175.1 Effrenium voratum | reverse complement strand
AAACGCAAAGCATGAGCAGTTGGAAAGGCTCGGGGTCCCTGGGATGTCATGGCGAAGATGTTCGTCAGGGACCTGGATTGATTCCTTGATGCTTGGTTTGACGGCCGTGTGTAAAGGCGTCCAGATCTGTGAAGCGGTTCACTTGCTTGGAAGACCTAGCTGAGCCACAAAACAACTACCTTGTGGATCAAAGTGTATCTGCTCTGTTGATTCTGTACTTGGCTTTGGGTAGGGTCTTTTTGTTTAGAAAACCGTAAACGAGCTCCAATAGAAGTTCCAGCTGCACCAAAGGACAATCATGTGTGTACCAACTTAGGACCTATTTGTCAGAACCCTTTCAGGGTCAACTTTGTACCAGATGTTCATTGTGTCGTACCGCATGGGTTTGGGGCGCAAGGTCTTGATCTTTAATCGCAGGCGACCAGAGTCAGCCTGCACTGATAGCTGAAACCCGCGGGGCAAACATGGTCTCAGCAACTTGTGCAGGGCCCTTTGAAGGCTACAGTTAGACCAGTCAAAAGGTCAGCTTTACCAGCTGATTCGAAAAGATCCTGTTGTAAGGCCAGGTGGCATTCGCACGTATCCTTTCTTTGAGAACCGCTGATGTTAGCGGAGCCGAAATCCGGGCATGAGTTCGGGGTGCTTGAGCCATGAAGATTTCTGGTTGTTCGGTCGGTGGATCAGGAGTCATCCGGCTGAGTTGATGCAAACATGTCACGTTTGACACAGGGGACACCCTGAGGAGGGAAACCCATCTCAGACAGGTGGGATTTGTTTTGGGGTTGACAGACCAAAAGTTTCTTTACATGGGATGACCATTGGGGGGCGGGAACATTTATCAACCCCCATTTCATCAACCTGTTTGCAGAGTGAATGTTTCGCTGGAAACCATGTGCCAGCATTTGTTGTGTTTGAAAGCAGGCAGAATGAATTCAGTCTTTACTTGGGTCAGCGACCAGTTTGCCCCGTTCTGTCTAGCCTTGCTAGCCCCTTTTGGGGCTTTCATGGAGCGAGCGCCTTGACATCAGCCGCGCAATGGCTTGTGTGTTTATTTCCTGGAGCTTGATGCGCTAGATGATTTCTACCCGGATTTTCATGGGGGCTTGGGGGGGAGGGGAGGGGAGGGGAGGGAAGGTGAGGGAGGGGAGGGAGGGGAAGGAGGGAGGGAGGAAGGGAGGGGAAAGAGGGGAGGGAGGGGAGGGAGGGAGGAGAGAGGGGAGGGAGGGGAGGGGGGGGGAGGGGGGGGGAGGAGGCGCCCACAAAAGCCCTGATTAAAGCCTTCGATTAGGATGATTCGGCCTGATGTATGGCTTATTTGGGCCCATACATCATTTGACATTATTGCCTTAGGTCGGTCTGACATACATTTCCATAGCCATCGTTCTTTGGAGAAACGACAGACACGCACACGCGCAAGCACAGGCACAGGCACACATACACACACACACACAGGCACAGGCACACACACACACACAGGCACAGACACACGCACACACACAGGCACAGGCACACACACACACACACACAGGTCCATTCTGGTCCATCCATGGGTCCGCTCCGGATGTTCTTGGGTCAGCTTCGGGGCTGCCATACGCGAACGCCTACACACGTCCCTTGTGGCTTTAAGCAATCTGCAAGGAAGGATCCTTGGAACGCCTGACTGAAGGGAGTCCATTTTTGCTATTCAACTGGGAAAAGTACGATTCTATTGGACCTGAGTTTGGAGAGGCACTCGCAAGACTTGGGACGATCTTGGCGAAGTCTTCGGAGCCCTCTAAAAGCGGTACCTGCAGTCTCCATGTCCGTTTAAAAATGGTTGGTCAGTAGCCGAAATACTGGGGTCATGGACCTATTTTTTTGAGGGTGGAGACTCCAGGTAGGTTTATTTTTGGTTCTGTGCATTGCTTAGCAGGGGGCTGCAAAAAAAGCAAAGCTTTTTGCCAGCCCAAACCAAGGCTTGGAGAAAAAACAAAAACAAACAAACGCAGTCACCACGTGCAGTGCGAAGCTTCGCATCCTTGGAACAAAAAAAACTTGGAGCCCTCTAAAGGTGGTAACATCAACTCAAGCTGCCGTGCGCCCTCAAAACAGTCTTGGGGATCCGGTCCTGGAGACCCCAAACCAGCCTACTGAGCCCGGGGCTGGGTTGCCAAGAGGGAAACAAAAACATTGAAACAAACAGCTTTTCAAGCAAAGAATCAGTCAGATCAAACATCAAATCGACATGTTGATTCAAAGTCCAAAAGCAAGGTTTTAAACTCCTTTGCCCCGGTGCATAAGCAAAGGCCACATTTACTCATTCAGGAAGCCGCCGTCTAGCCAGTGCTTTTTGTTGGGTGACGAGAGGAAGCTGTCAAATTTACCCAACACGAATCAGGGAAATTCTTATTACCTGATAGCACACGGGGTTACCCTCCCACTGTCATGGCACCTGACACGGGGTCCCTACAAGAGTGATCTTCCAGGTACCCTCCAACAGGTGCCATGTTAGTGAAAGGGAGGGTATGTGGGCAAGTGAGCAAAGAGATGAATGTCCTTTTTCAATATGGTTGCATTGGCCTCCGCAAAGCCACACCTTCAAATCCGTGTAGTTTGGTGGTATGGTCGGAGGTGTATTCATCACCACGCACTGCGATTCTTGGGATCACGAGTCAGCCCTGTTCGCAAACCGCGGCAAGAAAAAGCGCCGAGCCGAAAGGCTTTCGGCTGAAGAGCTTGTCAAGGTGCTGGCGTCGTTGCATGGCAACCTTATAAAGTACCTGGAACCTGAAACAACCATTGCAGTTTCCCAAACAACCCTTCACTGTTCTTGGCAAGTTGTTGTTTTTTCTTCGTTCCGTTCCTTTTTTAGTAGGGGGCTGCAGAAAACAAAGGTTTTTGCTACCATACCAAGGGTTGTAAAGAACCATTTCCTACCATTTCCTATGAATAGACCTACTTGATGGAAAGGCTACTTTCAGGTTCCAGGTAGGCGGCAGCTTTAGCCAGCTCCATTTTAGGGAGAGGCTTTGTGGAGCTTGTCCAAGTGACGGAGGATCGGTACATGTCTTGTGCCGTGGCTGTGCCTCAAAGCCATAAAATGGTTAGATGTTTTTTGCTTTCCTTGAAAACCCAGAAGGGGCGAGGGTTCCCTTAAGGACACAACCCTGGACTTGCGGTTCTAGCTTTAACTTGGAATGGGCCTTGGAGTGACCAACAGAGTTTTAACATAACCCCATTTTGATGGGTCGTTTTGCCAAAAGGAGAATCTACAGATGGTGTTGTGGGCTTCATGTTAACCAGAGAAAGGATGGCAAGCACAAGCTTTGATTTCCCACAGATGTGGGGCATGAGGGTGCATTATGTGTATCGCCTCGAATGGTAGTTGGTTGGTCATTCATTGGTCGCTCATTCGGCTGCACGATTGGTTGGTCATTCGACTGCATGGTAGGATGGTCAATTGGCTGCATGGTTGGTTGAGTGGTTCTTGTGGGGGGTCCCTTATTTCGTCTCGCTTCTGGACTATGTGCACCTTGATTCTTGGGTCTGGACCATGTTGGTGGTACAAGAACAAGTTTTATCTTTTTGTTGGCCCAAAACAAGCTTGTCCAAAATGTGAGTTGGCCTTTTCAAGTTTTGCCTTGTTGTTTGGCTACTGAAGCTTTGTGTACAATATTTGTTTGCTATCCACTCTGGAAGTGAGTTTGACCCAAACGTTTGACCATCAAAGCCAAGTCAGCGCGAAAAGGCTGTGCCACGTTTGCCGCGCCTAAAAAGAAGTCCGGATGCGCACGCATATGCTTCAGTGAGTTGCTTGGAAGATGGATTGAATCCTGGCCAGCGGGGCTCTTTGAGATGAGTCTTCAGTGCTGTTGGCACGTGCTTAGGTTGTTGCTTTTGTTGATTCTGTTCCTTGTTTAGTAGGGGGCTGCAAAAAGCTTTGAGCTTGTCGCTAGCCCAAGGGTTGAAAAGAAACAAACCCGCTGTCCACGTCCATTGCAAAGCTACTTGTCTCAGGTTGCAAGGTCGTCCAAGCACCCGCTGGCACATAACCTGAATGTAACTTCTGCCAGCGACTGTGGGTACTTACGGTACCAGTGAGCCCTTTTTGGGGGCATATCCTAAGAAGTAGCATCTCGGGCATGTGGGAATGCTTCCTGATGTTATGCATCACGATCAGGGAATGGCTCCACTTAGGAGCATGTCCAGGGTATGGGTGCTGGAGGTATGAGTGCACATCCTGAGGATGTTTTTTTGGGGTGTAAAACAGGGTCTAAGTACCTCCTTAGAAGGTCCTTGGACCAGTTTGGGTCTTTGCTTAGAAGCGCTCCTGCTTCACTTATAGAACCTGACACCTGATCTCCATTATTCGATACTGCCGCACATGAGCGGGAGACCAGCTCGAAGCCCGACTTAATGTATTGTATGACTCGCCAGGAATCCTGGGAATACAGAGAAAGTCTCTTCCTGGAGTCTCCGTCACCAGTTGAAAATAGACTCCAGGCAGCGAAAGTCTCTTGGCGCCAGTTTTGCTCGAAGACATTTTGCGGGGTGAGGAGTTCCGGGTCTTCCTCGGCTGCAAGTCCGTTGCAGCGCTGAATTGCCCACGATTTTGGCCCAAGCACCTTGAGGAAACTTGGACTTCACGGGTCAAAATCGGGGAGTTTTTGCTTTAGATTCCCTTTAAGGCACGTATCAAAATCGGGGACCCCCCATTTGTTGGCTAGTTTTCGCTTTGGATTCCCTTTCAGCCGGCCCCCTTAGAAGGCTAGCCTCTCAGGAGAGACTCAGCTGGAGCCAGGACATCTGAAGGGAGCCATCGTACCTTTCTTGAGGCTAGCGAATAGAACCCATTTGTTTTGAGTTCCATAGGCTTCCATTGGCCGAAAGGACGATTTTTCTTATTTTTTCCCTTGCTGGTTTTAAAAGGAATGAATATCACTCTTGGACATATTTTCTCAAATTTTCAGGGGGCGAACACGCAAATGGAGGTAGGTCACCCCTCCTTTATCCGACTTCACTTCCGGGAACGCAATTTGAACGAGCCTCCGTTCGGACTCGGCACTTTGATCTTCGCGAGCGGCCCTCGCGGCCCTCGCGCTCATGGCATGAAGTTCCTCGGCGTAAAGGCGCGAGCGGAGTCAGGACGGTTGAGTTCCGTTCTCGTTGCCTCTTCGTTCACTTGATTCTGTTGGACGAACTCCTGCGCATAGGCGTCCTTTTTGGTTGATGTGGTTGAAACATATGTCGGGCCCTGGTTTACGTGGTGATTCAATCAACTACCAGGGCCATCCATTTTCCCGAAAAGGACACCACCCAGGAAACCCTGGAATGACGATTCCACTGTAAAATGCCAACCAAGAATGGTTTCCCATGGTTTCAACTTGTTTCAGGATTTCCAACTTGGAAGTGCTCTTTTTAGGAAGACCCTGAATCAAAAAATCAAAACAACAATCACAAACAAAACTGTCAACAACACAAAAAAAAACACAACACAAAGCGACTGACGGAAAGGATGGAAAGGAAATGAAAAGGACATGGAAAGGAAATGGAAAGGAAGTGGAAAGGAGATGGAGTGAAAATGGAAAGGAGAAGGAAAGGACATGGAAAGGAGATGGAAAGGAGATGGAAAGGAAATGGAAAGGAGATGGAAAGGAAATGTAAAGGAGATGGAACGCAATTGGAAAGGAGATGGAAAGCAATCGGAAAGGAGATGGAAAGGAATTGGACGGAGATGGAAAGGAGATGGAAAGGAAATGGAAAGGAGATGGAAAGGAGAGGGACAGGAGAGGGAAAGGAGAGGGAAAGCAATTGGAAAGGAGATGGAAAGGAAATGGAAAGGAGATGGAAAGGAGATGGAAGGAAGTGGACAGGAGATGAAAAGCAACTGGAAAGCAATTGGACAACACTGCGCAAGGGGCAATGGCGACCGGGGTTACAGTAGTGTGTCTGGGCAGGGTCCAACATTGAGTTCTCAAATCTGCAATGACCAAGTGAGCTGCACAGCCAGGGGGCTTGCAAGGGATTGGGTCCTTCAGCATCGCTTGAGGAGTTTGCACCGCGCATTTCTTGCTTCGCCAGACTAGAGAACATGTACCCGAGGTCTGAGTTTGGGGTCTAAGCAACAATTGAGTTCAATTATCCGATGCTTCTCTGACCAAAAACCGACATGGCGTTTCTGTTTACTCCGCTAAACACGGAGCACCCCAACATACTCATGGTTCAAGAAGCGGCCTTCTGGGGAGCCCCGTAAAAAAATAATAAAAAAAACATGCAGTTTGGTCTTTATCCAAAGCAATCGTCATGGCTTGCTGGTTTCTGATGATCTTTTGGATATCTTCCAGTGCATGGTTGAGGTCATGCCAGTGAGATGTTTCTGAAGTTCTGGCTCAGAGAAGTAAGCGCCTTTCCTTTGAGAAAGAAGGCCGGAAAGCACCGGCCTTCAGAATGCAATTAAGGAGCAGGTCCCTTGAGCCAGTGCCACGTGGACACGTGTCCTCTTTGCGCCTGTCCCGAAAGGCGCCGTTCATCCAGCACTTGCTGAAGATCGCCCAGCGCTCGGAAAAATTGGTGTGGTTTGGCTTGTGGACAGGCAAAAGGTATGGGGAACCCTGGAACGGGCAACCAATGAGCCGCAAGGATAATGTACCCTGAAAGAAATACGGGCGGGCCGTTTTTTAGGGGACCCCCCCCAAAAAAATGACTGGTTTCCTTTTAGTGTCCCTTTAAAACCACCAACAAAGGGGTAACCGCAACAGAAGAAACCAAGGCTGCACCGGTGCTGGCCATTTGGAGCGGCTTCCCTCATTTGCATTTCTTCCGCTGAAACTCCGAGATCTGCGAGATCTGCGACAAAGGCTTCTTGGCTGTGGGTCAAAACCAATGGGATCCCATTTTGAGATAGCTGCACCACCCATGTTAGAACTTATTTTAGTGGTTGGATTGAATCGGATGTTCACTGGGGGCTAACCGATTTGGGGGTTGAAAAGCCCATGGCCACTTCGAGCCTCAAAAAAACAACGCGACATAGGAAGGTCCAGGTCTGTGGGGCGTGGAAGCTTCGCTGGTACCCTTGAGGTTGGAGTCACAGGACAGACCGACGGAGCCATGCGAACTCTCTCTCGCGATCCCAGGCGAGCAACACGAGCTACCGGCCCAGGCCTCGGGCTGAAACTAGATTCGCCGTGCAGACGACTCATGCGAGGCGTTGGGCTTGTTTTTGTTGGTCGGTTTGTAGTCTGGCATGGCCCGAAGTTTGATCTTTAGTTTTTCTCTTCTGTTTTTCTTTTTTTCTTTTTGTTTGTTCTTTTGGCCAAGGTGATGCTGGCTGGTCAAGCCCTTCTGATTGGGCCCCGGAAACAACATATTGGCGACCTTGCGCCAAGAAAAGGCACATCCCGGGTCTGGAGACACACCGAAACGGTTGCACATAGATGTTCACCGAAAAGGACGTATACGTTCTTTTTCTCCCCTTCTTTTATGTTGCCCAGGCCTTCCTTGTAAATCACATGTGCCGATTTGATTTCCCGGGGAGCCTCACAGGCATGTCCATCCGGCTAGAGATTCTTAAGTCAGCTGGCTCGAATTCCCAGATATCATACTGGTTTTCCAAGCAAGGGTCATAGGTTGGTTCTTTTGAACCTCCTGCCAGCTTTCAAACTCGAGCATTCCCGTTAGAAATCTGTGCCCCAAGCTGGCCTTCGCTTCGGGGGTCCCTTCGAATCGGCCATCTTCCTTCGTTTTTTTTAAGAGCGGGTCCAACGAAGGTCGAAGGGTTCCATGTCTTCATGGGGTGAGAGTTTTCCGGTATGTTGCGCTGCACGCCAAGGCACAACAAGCAAACATGCGTCGTGACGGGCACGAAGCTCATTAAGGACAGAATCGAGTCTCCTTCTGACCCTTGAAACATGGGGTCAGTACCCTAGATAATGGGGCCATGGACCTATTTTTGAAGGGTCAGAAGGAGACTCCAGGCATATATATATATATACATATACATATATATATACATATATATATATATACATATATATATATATTTTGAGTCGGTCCTAGCATCATTGCATCGATTTGTTTGTTGCGTCACGAACCACTTCTTGAGGACGGGAGGCTGTTGTAGCAGAAGGTCCAAAGTTTTGGGCGTGTTTGTTTTCAGGGCCCTCTCAAGTGATGATGGTGCTTTTGGGCTTCCCGTTTGCACCAACCAAAAGGGGTACCAGGTCAAGAAGAAATGGGCCAGCCATGTAGCTCCATAGAGTGGTGACCTCGGAGCTTGCAAGTAGCTTGCACAGTGACCTTCGGCAGATTTGCTGCCATTTGGGTGTGTGTTTGTGTTTTTTGAGTTGGTAGCACGTGTTTGGTGGATTTTAAATTTTAAGGAAAGGAGGAACACCACCATTTTAGGGGTCCCCCAAAAAACCAAACCAAATGATGTTTTGTGGTTTGTGACATGGTTACCATGAATTATGACTGAGTTCACCAGCGGGTAGAACGAGCCAACCCGGAAGGCCCTTTGGCGGGGGGGGGGGGGCTTTCCTAGTTTTGTCCAGGTTGGCCGCATGTCGCATGTTTTGTACTTTTTTACTGGGACAAACTTGTTGCGCTAGATGTCTCTTTTCGCTTAGATTTTGGTTGCCAGTTTTAAAGGTGTCTTTTTTGCGGGTTGATGCGTGCCAGCAAATGTCGAGATGCCTACAGGCGTTTTGGGAGGTTAAAGCCCATCGAAGCAGCCGGCTGCACGATTGTGTCCATCCACAGAGGGGATGGCTTGATTCTGGCTTTTGCTCGACCGCATTTCGCGACTGCGCTTCTCCCCATCCGCTTCTTCAGCTTCTCTCATTCTCTTCCGTCAACTGCATTCCTCTTCAGTTGCTTGCCCGCTCGCAGGACCTGTCTCTCTGCTTCTCTCTTGGCTCTAGGTCCCCCAGGAGTGCCCTTAGGCCCTTTTACCAGCTTTTTTTTGGAAAGGGTTCCCCTACCAAAATAGATTACAGAAAAAAGGCTGGTACCCTTATTCTAACCTCTTTACTGGAGCTAGACAACTACCAACTGAATAGAGCCATGTACAATCTAAAACTCCAATTCGTCGGTGAAACAGTTGGCCAAGCGTCAGGTTTTTGCAAGCCCATAAGTGGTTTAGTGGGAAGTCCCCACTTAAGAAAATATTTGTTTGCTCCCCTTCCAACGTCAGCCAAGTGTTGGGGTTGTAAAGTGTGGTTTGGTCAGCGGCGCTCTGAACGCCGACATCTGCCGCGCATCGGAGCGGAAGAGTTTCGTTCTTGGCCAGGACTTGGCCAAGCGGCACCGCTTCCACGACGTGCTGTGCAGCAGGCCGGAGCATCCGGAGCTGGAGGCCGGGCGGTGGCATTGGTTTTGTTTTTTTGGCGGTGGCAACGATTTTTGTTGGTTTGTTTCTTTGGCGGTCGCAACGTGTTTTTTTTTTTTGCGGTTGCAAAGGGATGGACAGTTTTTTTGGTCTGATTCAGAGCCATGGCAACATGGCAAGGGGATGGCCAAAGTGAGGTCGACCAGTGTGAGACTGGGTCATCAAGTATGCCATTAATCAGGTTTACCTTCTAGAGCAAGGGGTTCAAACCCCAATCCAAACCATTAGGTAATCCCATTGCCAAGGGGAGCCATTGCCAATACTGACGTCGACCAGTCGCCGGGGTCATCGAGCATGCCATGAATCAGGCAACGCTTAGATGGTGTTTGGATCGGTGGTTCGGATTTGGATTTCAACCTCTGGTGGGTGCAATGTGTGAATGGGTTCCACGGAAGATTTTTTGGGCTCCAAATCACCCAGGACTTCAGAGCAACTAATCGCCGCTTTTGTGCAGTAATTAACTTTAGTATTGGCCTAATTTAGATTTAGTATTGGCGATTTTTTGGGGGATCCCCGAAAAATAATTATTGAATTGTGGGAGGATTTATTAATCAAAAGCTGCGATTAAGTCCAGCAGCGTCCAGACTGCTTCGTGGCAAAACGCATGGCTTGCACCCCACTGGCCCGATTGCCGAAGGCTTGGCTCGGCTCGGGTTCACATGCCTCGCGGCTCGTTCCTGTGGCCCAAGGCAGAAGGTGAAGATGTCCTTTTTGGTGGTTTTGCTAGAAAAATAGATGGCGATTCCTGGTTTGCCTGGTGGTTTAATCATCTACCAGGGATATCCATCTATTCCCCTAAAAGGACACCTATGGGCAGAAGGTGAAGATGTCTTTGGATTCTTTTGCGGCACTTGCAGCCAGAGTTCATGGCTCATAAGGAGAAACGGCCAGGAAGGAGGGCAGTTGGGAGCAAGATAAGTAACCAGATCTACGTTTGTGATTTGTGATGTTGGTTGTGATTCAAGTTCAGAACCCGAGTTGTGATCCTTATTTTTGGTTGTTTTACATGGCTTGCTGGATTCAGTTTCCTAGAGTCTCCATGACCCTTTAAAAATGGGGTCATTGCCTTAAATACTGGGGTCATGGACCTATTTTTAAAGGGTCAGAAGGAGACTCCAGGTTCATACCCCAAGTTAGAGCCTGGGTGGCTCATGGAGTGAGTGCTGCGACAAAAACCGTCTCTTCAAGTATGGGTCAACATTCAACCAGGGCATTGCGGAAAATTAGTCCTTGGGTCCGTTTACCAGGGTTCCATTTTGGGGTTACCCTACTTGTCATTTTCTCGGTTTTGTTTTTCTCTTAGTCTTGTTTGGGAATGTATCTCGAGTGGAAGTATCTTTAGTTGCCCTGGGAGTCAAAGCAAGACGAGCCACCCATGTCTGGGATGAGACCGCACCCGCGAGGGCTTGAGCTTTGAGTCGCTGCACCTTGCCGCGGGGGGCGCCCAGACTTCGTGAATCCGGAGTGAAAGTTGTGCCAAACTGGGTGCATTGCAACCCACCAGAAGGCCACCCACGGTAAGGGACCTTTAGCAACTAGGTCCCCCAGCTAGGTGCCCTTTTACCGTTTCTTTTTGGGGGAGGGTTCCCCTACTAAAATAGACTACAGGAAAACCTCTCAACTGGAGGACCTAGGTAAGGTTCCAGCCTGGAACCTGAAACAACCAATTGTTAGTTTCCCAAAGAACCATCTCCTATGAGTACATCTACTTGATACAAGATGGCCGTTTGAGAAACCACCTAAGGACGCCAAGGGAAGCAGCAACTTGCCATTTGGGGAACCCTCAACTGTATTCTAAGAATCCTAAGCATCACCAGCAGCGAAGCACCTTATCTTAGCAATGCACGCAATGTGTTCAAGCAATAAACACGTTTTGATGCATGGGCAAGTATGATTGCGAGCGCCGGATGAAAGTTGTTTTCATGGGGAATCCTTCTTGAAGTATGACATTTTATTTTATTCCAGAGCTAACCCTGGCAGTTAACACACAAGCCTAAATTCATGTCAAGGTATTTGGTGCGCGTGAACTTCTGAGTTTATTGGGCTGTTCAAAGGCTAATCCTTCATCCTTGGGTTTGCGAAAGGATTTGGTCCAATCCTCCAATCCCTTTTCGTAGTAGGGATGGATCGGATGCTCCATTTCAAACGGCCCAGTGTTGCCAATCTTACCCAGTCAAGTTGTAGGTCTAAGTTATGTTTTTGAGCAGCACTGGTGTCCTGTTTGCTTAGCAACTATGTGTGACTATTCATTTTTTCTGAGGGTGCTTTTTTGCTAAGGGTCAAAAGGAAGGCAGCAGGCAGTTTTAACTCACAGTGTAATCATTTTTATGGGGTCCCCTAAAACAAGACACACCCATGTTTGGCTGCAGCTTGTGTTGCGTCTCTGATTTCCGTGAGGACATGTAATTGCCACCCAGCCAATTGCAGAGCGAGTTCTTGTGGTCGAACATCTCCCCAAGCCTTCTGGCACAAATCAAAATGTGCCACGGGCCATATTTGGCGTCTCATAACATATTGTTTTAGGGTTGACTGAATATGACATATCATCTGTATCATCCGAAGATTTCCTGTTTGTGTGTCTTTTCTGCGGGCCGATACATATATATATATATAATGTCCAAAGGTTCCTGCCTTACACCCCAGGATGGCGTCTGCAAAATCACACATGGCTATAGAGAAGAGAAAGCGCTGGAGAGCAACACGAGTGTGATGATGTTTGTGTTTTGTCCTATCCCAGGCATAGCGCACAGTATGGGAACTGTTTGAGCGCAATCCCATAGTGTTTTACATGCATCAAATTGTGGAGACGTGTTGCACACGCCATGCTCTGTGATTGTCAAGGGCTTGTCAATGGGCCCCCACCCCCCAATTCCAATAGGGGCCAATATCGACTTACAAGGCCTGTTAAGGGCCAATAGGGGACATCTTCACGGATGTTCTGGGAGACGTTCCAACACACATATCGACCCAAATTACCTTGAGATGACAACATCTATGCCGCGGATGACAACAATAACTCCCATAGAAGGCCTGTTAGAGGCCCATAGGGTTCCTTTTGAGTGCCTTTGGCGGGGCCCCTCTTCCCCTAGCCATGGGACGTTGTGTTTGAACCCGCTTGCCAATCGCTTGGAAACCTTCCAATGCTGAGTTCCTCAAAGTCCGACATGTAGGGTTCTCAGGCAAAAATTTGTGGGGTGGCACCATGAGGGTCTCATCCAAATATGTAAAGTACTCTTGGCTAGGCGAAAACTGTCCTTTTTTCAAAATAGAGGGCCCCAAAAATGGCAGCAGTCTCCTTTTGCGTTCCTGATGCCAACCTTCCACGAAGTCCGATATCGAGGAGACATATGGATCAGAGCCTGCGGGCCGCTTGTGACCAGATGGACCCAGCCTTGTGAGCCCGCGCGTCTCTTATCGCGATATCGAGCGTGAGCCCGAGCGATAGGAGCCTCGCGTGCTGAAAAAAGTGGCGCAGCTCGAGGAGTTTGCCCGGGCCTTGGTCCACTCGCGTCGCCTTTGATTTTACTTTTTTTTTCTAGGGGTAACTTCCATTTCCATTCTTTCCAGGGATCCGTTTTCTAGAAAACCACCAAAAACTCTGGGGAAATGGCTGGTTTTTTGAAAGAACGATGGCTGGAACAACGGGGAATCAGCCCCTATATTTTTGTCGGGTTCAACGCTTGGGACCATCCGGCAGGGGGAACCCCTTGCTTGTCTTAGGAAGTTTTTGGGTATGTGTTTTGGAGGTACGGAGGTAAAATACCACTCATTTTCAGGGTATATACTGCCTTACAAGCCTATTGGTGGAATGTTGGTATCTAAATCTCTAAAACCCACCTTGGATAAAGTCAACGGGAAAGAGAACCGACTACCCCCAAAATACGTATTTTTCTCCAACAGCTCAGGGTGTGGGGTGTTTCCGCGGCCAGGCTGCAGAGTGGTTCGGAGGGGATGCCACCTTGCCATTCCAGCGGGGCGAGGGATGACTCGACCAAGTTGGGGCGGGGGATTTGTGCGACTAAACAGAGCTCGTGATGTGTTTTTTTTTTTGGGGGGGTCCTTTATTTCAGGTGTTTTGAAGTATCCCCAAAAGCATATTGTGGTTTTTGTAGTCCAAGAACCCCCTGCGTCAAAGTCCTCTTGGACGACAAGATATGAAAGTCTACATCACACACTTGGCCGCTTAACTGGAGTGCCTGGAAACTCAGCAAAATGGGTGGTGGACATGCATCCACACGTACAATAAATAACTAGGTCCCAGTAGTGCCCTTTCTCACTCGTTTTTGGGAGAGGGTTCGCCTACTCAAATAAACTCCAGACAAAGGGTACCCTTATTCTAGTCTCTCTACTGGAGGACCTAGGTAAACTAAATGGTTGGCTTGAAGGCTTCAACAATAGAAATCATAGCCACGAGGCAATCCTCAGATTTGCTCCGCCTCTTCGCGGTGGGAAGAGAAGCGTTGCGCTCTGCTTGCGCTTTGCCTTGTGCACACCCTTGTGACGTCCCGGTTTACATGTTCGAATCTGCAGAGTTAGAGAAACGGTGCGACACGGCACTCGTAGCATATGTGCAGTTGTTCCATGAACGGGCCAACCATGTGACGAGGATATGGCGGTTGAAACAAGCGCTCTCGCCTTCAGCGGTGTTCATTCACTCGCAGGCTCTCGCTTGGGAGATTTGTTCACCATGCAAGGTAAAGCCGCGCTGTCGCCAATTTGCGCCGCATGTTGGAATGATGAGGACTACATTGGCCGGGTTTGCCGTATCTCGCGTGCCCCCTACGGAAGCCGTGGGGCATACGCCGGTCTGTGACGCCAGGGCACGGTGAAGAGAGCATCGTCAGCATCACGCTCAAGAAACCGTGGCGTCTCGACGCTCCGCCCAGAAATCAATTCAAACGCCACGGCCAGAAACCTCCAGAAATCCAAAACTACTTAGAATGCCCTGACTTTTGACTGTTCAGGTGTGTCCTTTTTCGGGGACCCCCAAAATGTTTGTTTTGTTTTTTTGTTTTAGCCACTTGAGGTACCCCTCAGAAGAAGACGCCCACTTGTGTTGTCTATGTACAGAGTGCGGTAGCTGAAGCCAGCGTGTGTAATTGTCGCCGTCTTGTGATTTCTTGCTTACACTGTATAGAGCTTTAGTTTCATAGAGTTCCAAAATTGAACCATGTGCTCATGTCACGAAGCAATCCACGTCCAAGAACATTTTGGGTATACAAACACTATCCGGCACCCCACAACCACTGCTTGTTGGACAGTACTTGGGATTTTGGACATGGGAAGAGGCAGTTCTTGCGGGTGCGGGTAAAGCCAATATGCAACCATGCTACCGAATTATTTATCGTGTGTGCCCACTTTGGGGAAGACCTCGCGAGCCCGTGCGAGCGACTCAGGATGGGCTTATCGCCACTATGGACTTACCGCCCAAGGGCTCCTTGAAGGACCGTGCGAGGGCTTGCAGCCACCCACTTCTTCTGCTAATTACGTCCAACTCCGGCTACCGGGCATTTCTCACTGGGTAAAAATTAAGCCACCAAGAGACCGCAGGCTTGTTTCTGTGTACCAGGCTTCCATTTTGGGACTGCCCCAACTTTTTGACAACCGCACCCACTTATCTGTTTCTGGACTTGAAAAACTGAGTGCGGAGTTCGATACAAACACTTGCAGAGTCAGAATGCAACAAATCCCAAGTGTCCAAAAAGCAGTGGTTAGGACCCTAGTGCTGGTTGGAATGCGCCTTTTGCATCTGGACTTTGTCGGACGATCTTTCCAAGCATCAAGTCGTGGCAGATGGCTAATCCACGCCCTTTCCGACCTAGTTGTGCACCCAACGCTTCCATCCCCCTCCAGAAGCAGCTTCTGAAAAAAAGGGGGCCTAAAATTCAAAAATGTTGGTTTGCTTTTGGGTTGCCTTTCAAACCAACCAAAATGCGGTCCCCCAAAAAGACGCCTTTGGTCGTGGCTTTTGGTCGAGAAAGCAGTCAATGGACACCATTTGGCGGAGGAGTTGTCGCATCCGCGACTCCTGCTGTGCCTGGAGTATGTGGAGGCGAGCTTGTTGCCTTGCCAGACGTGGAGCAAATCGCTAAAGTTGACCCAATGTTAATCGCTCGTTTATTAATTGGGGGCGTCCCTGGGTTTAGTGGGGAATCAGACCACTTTTGGAGGGGAACACCCCCCCATTAATAAACTGGGGTTGATAAATATGTGGTCAACATATGTTTTGTTCAGGCCCTCAGGGCCCCAATTCCCTTTGAGGATGGCTTTCCAGGTGTTAAACTGGGGTAAAGCACCTCCTCAGGTATTTGGAACCTGAGGGAGGTGTTTCTCCATTTCCCAAGTTTTGGGCACCTCTACTTCTGCGCGCAGTTTCAATGGACACCAGCAAATTGTCGCCTTTGCCGGGTTTGTCTGGGCAAGCCGCCAATCGGTCACTTTCAAAGGACCTCAACCGTCAGCAGAGCTTTCTGAAAGGCGAGGAACGCACCAATACTTTTTACACAAGGCGCCGAGGCCACGCACGACATGGGACTGCACCACTGAGGCCAATGTGTTTTGTTTGTTTTTCCCGTTTTTTGTTGTTTGTGTTGTTTTTCTTCTTTTTGCAAAGGCTTCGGTGGATTTTTTTGCAAAATTCTGGCTTGTATTGACGCTCTGAATTTCGAAGTCAAGTTTTGTTACAGCTGAATACAGTACTTCATGTCCTTTCTTGCTGCCACATGGGTGTCTTTTCTTAGGGGCCCCCAAAAATGGATCTTGATTTTCCTTTCGGTGTCCCTTCAAAACGACCCCCAAAAAGGGAACCCACATTGCTGCAGAGGTTCTGAGCCCCAAGCCTTACGTGGCGCATGTGCTCGAAAACTGGTGCGATAGGGAGTGTGGGAATGAACCCAGCCATCCGAAAGGACACCAACAGTTGCATGGTAAGGGTCATTCCATTTCTCGTTCCCTGCCTATTGCACCAAGAAAAGTGTCTGAATTTCAGCCTGGTCGAAATGTGTTTGCATGTTTGCGGGTGCCAAGGCTTGTAAGGTCGCGCCATCAGGAGCCCAAAACCGATGGGTCGGCAAGGGTAAGGTTTCAGTCAGCTCAGCCGATAGCCCATGGGCTCGGCACTGTGTATTCCCCCCCATTGCAAGCATAGGTGTCCTTTTTGGTTGATTTGGTTGAAACGTAGAGGGCGATGCCTGGTTTACCTGGTGGTTCAATCAACTCCCAGGGAAACCCATCTATTTTCAACCAGGAAGGACACCTATGATTGCAACCCAATGCACATGGAGACAGTGTGGTTCCCGCAAGCTTCTTGGAGCTCTCTCGCTTCTGACGGAAGGTTTTTGGAGAGCCACTGCACAGCACCCAGGTCCCAAGAACTGCCTCTCGCCCATGTCCAAAAAGCTCAAGTGGCCAAGAAGCAGTGTGGTTGGAGTCTCCATGACCCTTTGAAAATAGGTCCATGACGCCATGATTAGGGTATTGACCCCATTTTCAAAGGGTCATGGAGACTCTAGGCAAACAAATCAACCCCAAAATGTGCCCGACATGTTTTTGTTTTTCTTTCTCAAAACGGACCAACATGGGCTGAAAAAAATACCCCGCGCCTTTTCGGTATGTAAGGGGCCGTCCCTTAACTTGTTTCGCAGGCCAAAACCATTGTAAACCGATACAGAGGAAAAAAAACCGATACCCCCAGAAGCCATGAAGACACACATCAGGTCCTAGTTGTTGTCGCAAACCAAGATTGCGGAATCATAAATTTGCAGGGCCCAAACCGATACCCAAACCGATACCCAACCGATACCCAACTCATTGGCCGCCATGCCGAATCCAACCAGCTGCCCTGCAGCCTTCTCTGGAGCTGCCAACATGTACTTTGTGTACTACATTTGTACTGAAAAGTTGCGACTGCCGCTGTGGAGCTGCCAAAATGTACTTCGTATACTACACCATACTACACTTGCTTGCACTGAAAAGCTGCGACTTTCGAGCCGGAGCTGCCAAAGTGTCCTGCGCATACTACTGAAAAGTTGCTACTTTCCAGCTGGAGCTGCCAAAATGTACTTTGTGTACTACACTTGTACTGAAAGTTGCGATTTCCAGCTGGGGCTGGGAGCTGGCAGAGTGTACTTCGCCTACTACACTTGTACGGAAAAGTCGCGACTTTCGAGCCAGAGCTGCCAAAACGCTGCAAACCGATGCAGAGGAAAAAAAACCGATACTGACCGATACTGAGGCATAAGGATACAAGGGTTGTCCACGGGGTTTTTTTTTCAACCCACATGGGAACACCAAAAGGTCAAAAGGTGGGCTTCGGGCAAGCGAGATCTCTGGTCTCCGGGTAGAAGTCGCCTTACTCCACTCGTCGGCGCCAGGATCCTGGGCTCATGGGCACGTTGCTTCGAACCGCCTTGGCCTTTCAGTGGCAGGCGTGAACGCGGTCGCCTCATGGGGTGGGCCAGTGGCTTCTGCCTAGGTGCCCCAGCAATTGGTGCCCTTCTCTCCCCCTTTTTGGTGGAGGGTTCCCCTACGAAAAATGGACTGCAGGAAAAAGGGTAGCCTCATTCTAACCTCTCTACTGGAGTTTTTTGTTCATGGTTTTATTCCCGGAAGCATTGCGAAGGGTTCTTCTTCTAAAAGCGGCTGCCAACTTCACCTGCCAACTTCTCATGCCAACTTGTCGAGAGTTACTTCACATGCCAACTTCTCATGCCAACTTGTCGAGAGTTACTTCACCTGCCAACTTCTCATGCCAACTTGTCGAGAGTTACTTCACCTGCCAACTTCTCATGCCAACTTGTCGAGAGTTACTTCACCTGCCTAATGTCAACTTTTTGAGAGTTACTTCACCTGCCAATTTGAGAGTTACTTCACCTGCCAACTTCTCATGTCAACTTTTCGGCTGTTATCTCATTCTACTAAAAGCACAAGCTAATTTGTCGGACTTCTCATGTCAACTTTTCGGCTGTTATCTCATTCTACTAAAAGCACAAGCTAATTTGTCGGGTGTTACTTCACTATCCTAAAAACACAAGCTAACTTTTCTGTTCTACCTTCACTTCTCGACTCTTAATTCTTCTTCTTTTTCTGGCGGGGGTAGGCCCGACAGGAGCTTACGAAACGCACCCCTCTGCGGAGATCGTGCGTGTCGAAGCGCTCTCGCTGTGGCGCCGTGCGAATTTGTCTTGAGCCCGATGAACCCTCTGCGGGGATCGTGCGTGTCGAAGCGCTCTCGCTGTGGCGCCGTGCGAATTTGTCTTGAGGCGAACCCTCTGCGGAGATCGAAGCGCTCTCGCTGTGGCGTGAAGATCGTGCGTGTGCGAAGCGCTCTCGCTGTGGCGCCGTGCGAATTTGTCTTGAGCCGGCGAACCCTCTGCGGAGATCGTGCGTGTCGAAGCGCTCTCGCTGTGGCGCCGTGCGAATTTGTCTTGAGCCTTGGCGAACCCTCTGCGGAGATCGTGCGTGTCGAAGCGCTCTCGCTGTGGCGCCGTGCGAATTTGTCTTGAGCCCGATGAACCCTCTGCGGGGATCGTGCGTGTCGGATCGCTCTCGCTGTGGCGCCGTGCGCATCTGTCTTGAGCCCGATGAACCCTCTGCGGAGATCGTGCGTGTCGAAGCGCTCTCGCTGTGGCGCCGTGCGATTTTCTTGCTCGCGAAACGGCTTTTGGAAGTTGTCTCGTGGTGTGCGCGCCTGCTTTCGCAATCCCGCGGTCCCGGGTTCGATTCCCCCCTGGTCCGCGGCAGCTCCGGCTTGAAAATCGCAGCTTTTAAGTACAAACGTAGTACGCGGAGCGTGCTCCTGCAGCTCCGGCTGGAAAATCGCAACTTTTAAGTACAGACGTAGTACGCGGAGGCTGCTGCAGCTCCGGCTGGAAAATCGCACTTTTTAAGTACAGACGTAGTACGCGGAGCGTGCTCCCGCAGCTCCGGCTGGAAAATCGCAACTTTTAGATACAAATGGCTGGAAAATCGCAACTGTAAATTGCAAATGTAGCACGCGGAGCGCCTCCGCCGCTCCAGCTTTTTGAGGGTTAATTACTTCACCTGCCAGTTTCTCATGCCGAAACTTCGAGAATTACTTCACCTGCCAGCTTCTCATGCCACCTTTTCGAGAGTTACTTCACCTGCCAACTTCTCGTGCCAACTTTTCGAGGAGTTACTTCACCTGCGAGCTTATCATGCCAACTTTTCGAGAGTTACTACACCTGCGAGCTTCTCATGCCAACTTTTCGAGAATTACTTTACCTGCCAACTTCTCATGCCAACTTTTCGAGAAATACTTTACCTGCCAACCTCTCGTGGCAACTTCACCTGCCAACTTTTCGAGAATTACTTCACCTGCCAACTTCTCATGCCAACTTTTCGAGAAATACTTTATCTGCCAACCTCTCGTGGCAACTTTTCGCACAAATTACTTCACCTGCCAGCTTCTCATGCCAACTTTTCGAGAGGTACTTCACCTGCCAACATCGCCTGCCAACTTTTCGAGAGTTACTTCGCCTGCCAACTTCTCGCGCCATGCTAACTTTTCGAAAGTTACTTCACCTGCCGGCTTCTCACGCCAACTTTTCGAGAGTTACTTCACGCGCCATCTTCTCGTGCCAACTTTTCGAGAATTACTTCACCTGCCAGCTTCTCACGCCAACTTTTCGAGAGTTACTTCACCTGCCAACTTCTCATGCCAACTCTTTGAGAGTTATTTCACCTGCCAACTTCTCATGCCAACTTTTCTCTTGAGTTACTTCGCCTGCCAACTTCTCATGTCAACTTTGCGAGAATTACTTCACCCGCCAACTTTGCCAGCCAACTATTCGAGAGTTACTTAACCTGCCAGCTTCTCATGCCAACTTTTTGAGAATTGCTTCGCCTGCCAACTCCTCATGCTAACTTTGCGAGAGTTACCTCACCTGCATCAACTTGCCTCTATGCTTCCGGGCCACTCGTCGTCTAGTTGGTTTTCGGGATCTGCAACACAACAGGCTACTGGTGGGGGGGGCAAGTCAATTGTTGGCTACCCCGGCGAGGGGGGGGGAAGGTTCAAAATAGAGGTACCTGACATCCCCCCCAAAAAAATAGATGTCGGTGTTCCTTTTGGTTTCCCTTTCAAACCCCAAGAAGGGTACCCGCAAAAGCCAGAGACCGGTGCGCGCTGTTCGAGGGCGGAACTTCAACAAGGGCCCATGGTTGTGGTGGCAGGGATCCAAAGCATGGAGCCACAAATTGTCAAGTTGGCATTTCCAGGCGCGGGGTGTGAAGGTATGGATGCGCAGATATGGCCATGGGTCAAAATCCCGTACCCCCAGTGAATATCCCACTACAATACACTAAATTGGGTGGTGCACCTACCCCAGATTTTGACCCTCAGCCATATGCCACCAGAGGCTTGTCCGGGGCAGTATATGCCCGGTATATATATATATATATAGATATATATATATATATATGCACACCTCCCCCCCCCCCCCCCAGGGCCCACCTTTTCACTTGTACAGTCTAGAAAAACTGACACTTTCAAGAGGAGGGGGTGAGCATATATAGGGGTGACCATATATATATATATATAAGTGGTATATAACCTCCATACCTCCAAAGCCCGTACCTGCATCAACCTCATGTATTGGTTCCCCGAGAGGTGATTGAGTTGTTTGCATCTGAATCGCACTTCCTGAGTTCCTGGACTTTCAACTTTTGGGTTTGGACCATTTTAGTGGTAAACAGCAAGTTTGGACTTTTTTCGGCCCAGCCACTCAGGAAGTGAGGAGTTTGTTGGAGATGGGATGAGAATGACCCCCTCCGGTCCGGTAATTATCGGGTTCTGTTGAAGGGATGGTCTCCGATGCGTCGGGAGATATTGCTCGATTGCAGAACCCTGGTTGAAAACCTCCAAGAGGGTATTTAGGTGTGTCACGTTTTTTGGGGAACCCCTTTTTAGTTATTTGTTTAAAGGGACACCGAAAGGACTCCAGGACAACCACCTCTTTTCGAGCCCCCAAAACATGCAACTGGCACTCCCATTTCTCAAAATGAACACCATGTTGGGATTTACGGGAGCCCTAAAGGCATTCGACCATAGTGGACCACTTTTTTGAGAAGCCCCCTCAAGAAGGAGCATTTCTCTCTGCGGAACTGTTTTCCTTTTGTTGTCGTTGTTGCAGGGAGTGAGTGGCGGTCACTGGATTGTGCAACTGCGCAAGCTGCGTTTCAACTTCATCACTGTTAAATAGAAGCAGCATTTGCCGGGTTTGACGCAAGTCCTATGTGTCAAAAAATCTGACACCAGGACAATATAAATGCAACAAACATAAGCTGGTGGGTAAGTGCCATTAAGTGCCAACCTCATACAGCTTCAGGCACTGGCTACGAAAATAAAGCACCCTTTGTCGGGTAACCCTCAGCAGGTTGGGATTCTTGGCGGTTCCCAGCCGTCCGCTTCCTTTGGTTTTTAGGTGTAGTGTTTGGGTTTCCGCAAGTTCACTTTTAGCAGGGGATCCTGAGCCTTTCCGGACAGCGTCCGGATTCTGGGCATATGGAGAACCATGCAACCAAGCCACGAGAAGGAAGCTGGTGCCAGGTTGGTTGGCCAATTCGGGTCCCAAGCGCTGGTTACCGTAGGGGGATTTGGGATTTGGTTGCTTGAAGATGCAGAGCAGTTGGGACCCGAGTGCTTTGGGTTCCCGCTTGCCAGAGAGAACTCACAAGGGGGAGTGAACGTTGTTTTTTGGGGTGCCCATATTTGACATCGCAGTCAAATCACAAGGGACTCATTCGCATTGGTTTTGCTGACCCATCTTCTGTCAAACGTTCATTGCACAATTTCGCCGTTTAGACTTTTACCCTGGACCCTGGTGTCGCCGTTTTGTCGATGGTCAATTGAGGAGTGGGGACTTGATGTTTCCCACCAAGATCCACTCGGACGATCCGCAAATGTTCCATGCCGCATGTGACGCGCAATTTCCTGGGCAGGCGGTCTTCTTCCTGAAGTACTGCGCAGATCCCTTTGCACCTCGGCGAATGCATTTTTCTGAAGCCAAGTTGAAGCTGGAAACTCCGAGCAGGGATTCTGCAATCGGTGTCGGTGTTGCCCCTACTCCTGCTGTTGGTTCCAGGCATCCGCATTTTCGGAAAACGGCAAGTCACCCAAGTAATCATGTTGTTTTTGAAGATCATGATCGGTACACAGAATCTGGACATGGGTCCTATGAACACATATAGGTTGGTACCAGCGCCCCCCCCCCTCTCCCGCATCTGCTTTTTCCCATGTCCAAAGTCCCAAGTACTGTCCAACAAACAGTTGTGGGAAGGTGCTGGTTAGTGGCTTTTTTTGTTGCCACTTTCAGGAAGTCACCACAGTGGACCCTTGATTTTCCTTGACGAGGGCGGTGGGCCTTGAACTTTATTGGGCTGTGCGTTTCTGGCCTCTCCTTGCTCTTTGGCTTGACTGAGAGAAGATGTCCAAAGAAGTTTCAACAGGGAAACATGTCAAAAGTGGTTGATGGACATGATTCCCCGCCTAAATGATGTCCACCAACGGATCTCGAGCATTTTCATGTTATCATGTTGGACAGTAACTGGTTACGCCGTTTCCCTTAATCGCCGACAGAGAGCATGTTTCTTTTCTTTTTTTCTGGAGGGTGTCAAAGACAGGCCTGGATCCTTCAGCCGCTAAGCACTGAAAGCACATGCCCTTGGAATGGCGCGCTTCTTCCCTACCATTGAAGGAAGCCGCATGCATGGTTGGCTTTCCTTTGGTTTTACCTTCGAAGACGGAGCCAAAGCTGCCCATTTTCAATTTGGACATTCCCACGACATGTTCCTGACGTTTGGATCAACTTATCAACGAGTGCCAGTCAAACGGCCAAGATGTACGTGTTGCCCACGACATCCCGGCGGCAATTCATTCTGTGGGCCTTAGAAGATTCGCAGAGCAAAGCGTGCACAGGGGGAGCAACATGCAAGCTGAACCCTGCGCAGAAACCCTGGCGAGTCCCGAGCCACGTGAATTTCTCATGTCCCCGAGACGAGCCGAACACCGCCATGCTCGGAAGAAACAACAGTCGAGAAGCGCATTTACGTTTTGTGGAGTTTTGAACGGCTTGGTGTTGCTTTAGAGAAAAGCACCAATATACAGCTCAAAGCTGTGTGATCGGTTCTGGATTGCTTTCCCAGTGACTACCTCGGGATATCTTCAAAGAATCGGGCCCTCTGTGGTCTTTCTGTGCATTCCCAAAAGGACCTCTCGGGTGTTTGTTGGGCGTGCCAGCAGTTTCTACCTGCAGTCACCCATGTTGCCTTTTTGTTGTGTCACGCTTCCGCTTGTTCTTGAGTCAATCACAGCGCAACTCACCAAATGCTTGATTTTAGAAATGCATCGTACCATTCCGTTGTCACTATTTTGCCTAGCACTGATTTGGCATTCTGCCCACGCTCCCCCCATCCACTAACAGTCACCCCGATCTCGGGCAATCCGTTTAGCAGTCTTGGATGATACTAACAGCCATCATGCACTGGTATAGTAGGGCATGCTGCATGCTCCAATGTTTATTTGGCTGTGTGCCAAGCGGTTCTGGGAAGGACGACTTTCAGGGAGCCAAGATGAACCCAATGGGTTGTGAAGTGTGCCGAGCTTTGGCGCATACGTCAAATTGTGGGACATCAGGCTGAAGCCGGCCGATGACAGTTCAGTGGAGTCTTCATCGCTAAGCTATGTATGAGGGTTGCTACTACTTCTGCCCCCTACCCGCATGGTAAACAGGGGTACGCAGCCTGTTGCACAACGGATATGAACAAAGACCTTCTTCGAGGAAGTGGCTTGGAATAGAGGAGCCTCTTTAGAATAGAAGCCTTTGCCTTTGGCAATTCTCAGGACAGTCGCTGTATTCGCGCCTCTCAAGGCGGGTTGGGCGATGCTTGGGAGGAATAGATCTGACATGGAATATTGGTGATGCCTCATTGAAGGATTCTGCAATTCCTGATCGACCGCTGTCACAACCCACGGATGCGAAGTTAAGCCCGGGTCAAAACATGCATACATATTTGTATAAATAAATATATATATATATATACACATACATAGATGCGTACAAGCATACAAACGTGCATGTATACATACATTCATACAGACATACATACATGCATGCATACATACATACATACATGGCATGCGTATGTATGCACGCACGTAAGTTCACACGCACGCACGCCCACGCGTACTTACGTGCAGACGTAGCTCGTGTGGCCTCCCAAGATATACCTTTTTCCTCGGGTCTACTTCAATGCTTGTAACTTCCTGACCATTTTCTGGTCGCGTCCTCTTGCATTGTGCTTCTGATGCATTCCCTTGAGCATGTCCTGCAACGTCTCGCTCTCTTTTCACCCTCTGATTTGTTCCTCGTCACTTTCTTGTCACTTTCACAACATCTACGACTTGTGCAGATAAGCTGAGCAGAATCTTCCAAGTGATTTCCAGAACCAAGTGGATTGACAAGCCAAATGGAAGGCTGCGGCAAAAAAGGCGGCAAGAGGTGTGAGCAGCTGCTGTTCTGAGTCTGGGTTTGATCGAAGCGCAACCCCCCGGCGAGCTAAGCAGACAAGGGCTCAAACCAGGGTGGTGGGATCCAGTTTGTTTGTGATTTTTGCCACCTTTGGTGGATAAATGATCGCGCCCCTCCCATTTTCTCACAAAAGGTGGTAAAATGACCCCCTTGTTTATCTCGCTTCTGTGATACAAGGGGATCTCCCCTTTGTGGGGCGTTATTCTTTGGGAAGCCCTTTTTGTCGTATCACAGAAGTGGTCTAAATGCCGCACCCATCTCGGACCTGAAAAGGTTGGCTGAGCAGCCTTGTTTGGGAACCCGGGAAAAATGAACCCAACACCATCTTCACTCTTGCGGAAACAGACGAACACACACAAACAGAAACACAAACACAAACAGAAACACAAGCACAAGCACAAACACAAACACAACCACAACCACAAACACAAACACAACCACAAACACAAACACAAACACAAACACAAACACAAACACAAACACAAACACAAACACAAACACAACCACAACCACAAACACAAACACACACACACACACAAACACAAACACAAACACAAACACACACACACACACACAAACACAAACACAAACACAAACACAACCACAACCACAAACACAAACACACACACACACAAACACAAACACAAACACAAACACACACACACAAACAAACAAACACAAACACAAACACAAAGACAAACACAAACACAAAGACAAACACAAACACAAACACACACACACACAAACACAAACACAAACACAAACACACACACACACAAACAAACAAACACAAACACAAACACAAAGACAAACACAAACACAAACACACACACACAAACAAACAAACACAAACACAAACACAAAGACAAACACAAACACAAAGACAAACACAAACACAAACACACACACACACACAAACAAACACAAACACAAAGACAAACACAAACACAAACACAAACACAAACACACACACACAAACAAACAAACACAAACACAAACACAAAGACAAACACAAACACAAACACACACACACAAACAAACAAACACAAACACAAACACAAAGACAAACACAAACACAAAGACAAACACAAACACAAACACACACACACAAACAAACAAACACAAACACAAACACAAAGACAAACACAAACACAAACACAAAAACAAACACAAACACACACACACAAACACAAACACAAACACAAAAGACGCTCAGTGGGATCGCTGCCCCAGTTGTGCCGCGGCAGTTCACCAGTTGTCTAGGGGTTGATTCCCCATTCTTTTCAACCATGGTTCTTTTCAAGAACCGGCCATTTTCCCTGGGAGAATCAATTGAATGAAACAACTTCTAGGGGTACCTTCCATTTCCATTCTGTCCAGGAATCCTTCTTTCTAGAAAACCTCCGGACACCGAGAACAGAACACCCTCATTTTTGCCAGGTGCAATGACACCTGGGTTGCCAAGCTCTAGCTGCAGCTCCGGACTCCCCCCTAGGTGCGTTTGGTGAAGAAAAGTAGAACGAACCAGTGGCCTTGTACGAGCCATGATGAAGGTGCCTTACCGGAACATGTTACCCTCCCTCCAACTAACATGGCACCTGTGGGAGGGTACCTGGAAGATCAAGTTCCTCTTGGTGCCATGTTAGTGGGAGCGCGGGTAAGTTGCCAAGAAATCGTGTGGCAGTGTCCCAGCCTTTACCCGTGTAACAGTACCTACAAACCATGAGCCGCCCATTTAGATTTGTTGGACTGCAGCCAGGCGCGCTGTTCGATATGCCCTATTACAAGGGTGATCTCGAGGACCTGCTCGCGGGTCTGGGCTGCGTTGCTTGAAAATCTACTGGGGCGTTGGCGGTGGACCCGTGGACTGGGTTGCTTGGAAATCCACTGGAGCCTTCGTTGGCGATTTTGTAGCTACATCCCTTGGGTTGACAAACGCCAAGCAAAGTGGGCCCTTAAGCATGCTTGACCGCCCGAAAGAAAACCCCGCACAAGAAGCTGAATCAATGCCACTGTCCTTGCCACCATCTAGTGATCCAGACATCTGCGAAGCGTCAGCGCTAGCGTCTCTCTTTGCTTTTGGCATGATTTCACCAACTGCGGAGCCAAATGACTGCAAAAAGCGGGAAGCACATACCGCAATTGCATGCCGACAGAGCAATCAATCGCATTCCGAAACAGCCCCCGTAACTTAGAAGGTACCATATCTTCTATTTGGAGCTCCCTGAATCTCCCCTGTCAATGGTTTTACCCTGGGCAGTCAAATTTCCCAAACCACGGCTGGCAAGGCGCTAGGAACAACCTATCCGATCCTATCCCGCTCGACGCGACAACCTGGGACGAAGCATCGTCCAAAGGTTCTGAAGTCTACCACTCCGAGCGCTTTTGTGGGGTTCCAGACCAACGACCCAGGAACCCGACAGCATGTTTCGGTGAATTTTGGGAAGCCAACACGCCGGGTGCTGCTTAACTTTGAGACACACCTGTCTGTTTGTATATTAGCGGCTGGACTCAAAAGCCAAAAGCTCAATGTTCACGCGAACGGGCTAGCACTGAATAGCCACACGGCACCACTGACCCGTACGTGCAGCGTCCGGGATGTGCGCACCAATGGGCAAGTCCAAGAATCGCATTTCCAGGGATGTTGCAAAGTGGTGTCGACTCATTGACACCACCCTTGGTTCATCAGGGCTTCCCTGGTAGGGATTCCGTACTTGGGCAGAGATGGCCGGAAGGGTTCTAGCCAGCGGCCTGGTTGTTTGCTGCTTGTTTCGCTGCCAGAGGGTTGATTGCTGAGGATACGCGACGGTCAATACTTCGTCCTCTACTGTAGTCACGGCAATGACATTGGATCCACCTCACCAAATTGCCACCAGGAATCAGAGCTTCACCCAAATCCTATGTCATTGAGGGAACACAATAAATCTTGCCGTAGCTGCGGACAGGCGGCGGACCTTTTTGCTGCCTGGCGAAGTGCAGCGATCCCATCCTGAACTGCCGTCCACAGGCCACACCCTTTGGGTTGGCTCTGCTCAACGCCTTTGGGGGGTTAGACCGGTTCTAAAGTATGGCATTTGGGCCCTGGATACCGAGAGCACCCAAAGGATCCCGAGACCCTTCTAAAAACTAGTCTACTGTTGTTCCCTCTCAGCATTCCCTTCTTTTGCAAGGTTCCTTTTTCTTTTGGGGGGGGTCCAGTTTTTTTTTTGGGAGGTTCCCTTTGTTGTTTCCCCGTTTTTTGGGGGGACTTCCCTTTTGGGTGGCTTCCCTTCGAACGCACGTTTTTCCGCAGGACTTGCAGAAGCTGTGCCGACAGAAGCGGCCCGGGGCCCTGCATCTCCATATTTATCATTTTTAAGGGTAGTTCTCTGCTAAGCAGCTTTGATTCCCCATTCTCTTCACCCATCGTTCAACCTTTAGAAGCCACCTTTTCTCCAGGTGTTTGGCCCATTGTTTCAAGAGAAGGATCGCTGAAGAGAATGGGGAGGGTACTAGAGCCTTTTGTGTTAATTTTCTTTTTGGAAGGGTTGCCCTTAAACAAAACTACAAACACGCAGAGAGCAAGTTTTTTAATGGTCCATAGTTTTTTCCCTTGGGTTCACCCATTAGCTGTTAGGGGGTGTTCGGGTGGGTTTGCGTTGTGGTTTGAGGGGTTTTGGTTTTGGTTAGGGACACATTTTTGGTGGCAAACCGAAAAATTGCACTGGTGGGTGGCTTTAAACTTTGAACCTCGGCTTTCTTTCCGCGAGTTTGAATCGAGCGATGCATTCGGAGGATGATCTGCATGTCACAAGTGGACCCGGTTGCCTTCAGGCTCCTGTGACTGGTTGATGCTCGGGAAGAAATCCGCAAGGCTTTGATCTTCTGAGTATCGGTGGGGGATGGGATCGATGTTTCTTTTTGTGTTTTTTGTTCTTAACAAAAACAAGAGAAGACATATTGTGTGTTTTATATTTGCTTTTCTTGGGTAAGCCAACCAAATGTTGGTTCTCCTCTAGGTTTCCCTTGAACACAATTGAAACAAGGGGGTGCCAACTGCCACAGATTCGGCTGGTCAAATGTAGTCCTTAATTCTTGCCTTGGGTTCCGCAAGGAGCCGGTCTCCTTTGTAGTGGTTTACCTTATCGGATCGTGGAAAATCACCATTTTTGAGTCACTCCCCGCGTTCACGGACTTTACACCTTTTGGGAAGACGTGTTAGTAGCCGACGACAAGTTTGGTTACTTTTTCCAGCCAGTCAACTCGGGAAGTGCGTTGAACGGCTCAGACGCGCGCCGCGCCACGGCGCGCAAAAGGCGTAAAACCGCGCCGCCCTCCGCGCCGCTCGCCACGCCGCAAGCCGAGGCTCACGCTGGCAGTTCCTCATCCAGAAGGCACTGACCTACGGCACTACGAGCCCAGCCAGGGCGTTTCGGCCGAAAGGGGGGAAAACCCGGAAAAACCGGGAAAAGCCCGACAATTGGGGGCGGTCCGGGAATTTCGATTCGTTTGGAAAGGTAAAGACTTGGGATGACTTGGGGGTGCGGTTCCTTGGGGTTTTAGTGGTTGGTTGGTTTCAATCGGTTGGGTTTCCATTTGAGCCACCAGGAGATCTGAGGACAGCCCGGCAATGCTGGGCTGGGGCGGTTGAGTAATTTGATTCGCAAGGCAAAGGCATGGCTGGATGATGCTGGATGTTTGTTGCGCCAGAAAGACAAACATCCCCTATAAACAGCCATGCCCCATGCAGTACATTACACGTCGGGTAGACAAGAAATGATGTGTGGACGACGGGCCCCACGGTTTGGTCGCGGGGGCCGGGAATGCCAAACCGATCCAGGCATTTTGGCATGCTTAAAATGGATGGGTGCGGCTTGTATCCCTCGGCCTCATCGGGCTGAAACGAGGAGAGCGAGATTGCAGTGCAAAGCAGAGGTTCGTCACCAATGCCCCTCCCCACGATCGGTTTTCATGCGACCCCCTGCCCACTTTCATGTAGGCAAGAGGACGAGAGTTTTTGGAACATCGTTTGGGAGTACGGAAACTTCTGAATGGTTCATGATGGTTCATGCCATTTGCTGGCCTTGAACTCATTGCCGCTTGGCTTTCGGTAGGGGTACTTGCTTGGTCTAGCGCGGCTTAAGCCGCATGCTGGAAGGGTCCACTGAACATGTCACCTTTCGGATCTCAGCTCCGCATCTCTTTTTCAAAAGGGATCAGAGACGTGGCTGGGAGCATGCATCAAATGTCATGGGGCTGTGAATGCTGCCGTTTGTGGGCTGGTTCCATGATGTCTTGAGCGCATGACCTTAAAGCCAATGCTCAAATGACCAGTATCATGCAGTATCAACTAAATCAGTTGAGCGAGATAGGCCGCACCTGAAGCGAGATGGTAACGCACCACACACAAACACACTGGTTGCCAAACGATGATCCTGCACCACAGGGGAAATCACAATTCCAGCGTTTCTTAGGTGCTGCAGGATTTCGTCAATTTACAATAGGTTGATATAGCATACTCTCTAGTTGGCTTTCTTTCATTCCCTACGGAATCTGATGTAAGGCTTTCCATTTTTCGTGCTTTTGAAGGTTCCCTGGCTTCTTATCACAGGAATCACTGCGGCTTCGATGTAATCGAGCGGGTCAGGCGAGATCAAGGTCCTGTGGCGGGGCATGGCGGGCATTTTTCATGATACTTTTCTGCAACTGGGTCCCCCAGTAGTGCACTTCTCTGCCCTTTTTTGTGTGAGGGTTCCCCTACTAAAAATAAACTTTAGCAAAAGTTGGTACCCTTATTCTAACCTCTGTACTGCAGGACCTAGGCAAATTCCACAAAGAGATGGTGGATACAAGGTGAGGAGTTTCCGAGAGCCCCCGGTGTTTGAAGCTAAGGAGCTGAGTCACCAAAGGAAAAAACGACCTGCAACTTTCCCCATGGATCCCAAGGAAGTCAGTTTCCCAAAAGGAGACTCCACGCGGTGGCCATCTGAGGTTTTTACTTGACCCAAGGCTTGGCGCTGCTGGTGCGAGAGGAATACGCCACACCTTGGGTGCGCGGCCCCATTGCGAGACTTGGGGAGTGCTTGGAGGGACTCAGACGGCAAATGTATAAATAGGTTTCCCTGTTATGGGGAGATGCATGGACCATGGTCATTTTGGAAATAGTGATTGAACCTGTTGTTTAACTGTTCAATAGGGTTTTCCTGCTATGGCTATTTTCAAAGGCTTATTGTATAAGGTCCATATATCAACCTGTGGCCATGTTGGACCCTTTGTGGGCTTATTCTCACAATTAAGCCATAACAAACTAATACTAGGGGTTCACATAGGGGTGTATAGATTCGGCCTTTGATATTTGAAGGAGTTTCCCTGTTCTGGGAGACACCCACTTGGCCCAACAGAAAGGGAGAAAACATTGCCACTACAAACATCCGCAGCGCCACCACCGCCATGCGCATCAGCAACACGTCAACAGCAGCCGCTGCCGCAAGAAGATGGACATGGTGCAGGCCCTAATGGAAACCCGCTTTACATAAGCCCTCGCAACATGTGGTCTTGGCTTAGAAGCAAGGGAACACCAAAAAAAGAGGTGGCTTCCTTTTGTTTTTCTTGCACATCCCCCAAAAACGTTACCCTCAAAAAAAGAGACCAGCTTGGGGTTGCATGTCCTTCGTGGCTTCTCGGGCGTCGTTGAGGCCGCTCCGCGAGACGCCTTGAAGATCAAGGCGGACCGGCCAGTGATTTACCTTTCTACGAGTCATCATCTAGGTCCCCCATCTAGGTGCCCTTTTACCGTTTCTTTTTTCGTTGGGAGGGTCAAACCAGGACCGCTTCCCCGAACGTCGAACGGTTCCATGTTGGTTGAGGGTGCACATACCTAGGTTTGTAACCCAGAGGATCCCTTGGTACCTGCTAAGCAGGTACTGAATGACCCCCTATTGAACACCCAACAAGCCATCTTCATGATGTACTTGGACCTTTGGGTAAGTATTCATGCGAACAAGGCAAAGAGAATGGGAAAGGGTTATACCTTTTGGCTGAGATCCAGTAAAGGAGAACTCCACGAAGGGGTGCTCCTGCTCCATCAAGGGCTGCCAGCACCCCAAAACGGCGGGGTTTCCCTTTGGTTTTCCTTTCCATCCAACCAAAGAAGAGTACCAACTCCAAACAAGACGAGCCACCCACACCAGCACCCCGCTCCACCTCCCTTCCCCCCCAGAAGGAAGGTAGGACTGGCGTGCCTTTGTTTTTTCGGCCTTCTTGGTCAGAGTGGTTGCTGCTGCTAGGTGCCGAATCCGCTGGAGTCTGGATCCCAAGGTATCCGTTAGGTATGACTCGTTAGACGAAAACGGGTGGAGTCGCGCTTTGTGTGGATTTCACTTCTTCTTCCCCCTGTAAGTAGGTTCTTTTTTAGTACTTTTTCAGTACATTTGTAATATCCTGCAGGGGTGATTCCACAAAAACCACATCCAATCGTTTTCTAGATGAAGGTTCCATGTTGTGGGCACCCGGGTCCCAACTGCTTTTGGATACCGTACCAAGGAGGTTTACATAGGATTTTGCGCATTGGACCCGGGTGGCTCTTTAATTTCAGGTACGGTTGAGGAATGTCAGTTTCTCTTAATTTCAGATTCAAGATTTCGTTGTTGTTGCGTTGTTGGTGTCGATGGTTTCTTTAGCCTTTCTTTACCAGGCGCCAATCAACCAAAATTCCACAGCACCAGAACCAAAACACCACAACACCGCCTGAACGCCCTGGAGTTGCTTAACCTGCTGACTGTTTCATCGGCTCTTTTTGGGATTGTGATGAAACATATTGAAGTGATAGGGCGATAAATTTTAAAGCAAACTCCACGGGTTTGGCCATAGGCCGGTCAGATTTGGCCAAAGGGTTCTTCAACAAGACTTGGGGATCCCTTTTACCTACTAAACGGGCATCGAGGTGATTGCACAGGTTGACCATGTGCTTGGGTGAAAACATGCTATTCTGTGGTCTCCTCGAAAAATACTCGCAAAAATAATATTGCAATACATATATATATATATATGCTATATATATATATACACATATGTATAGATATAGCATATATATGATATATCTCTCTCTGCACATACAGGGTTGACGAAATATGAGAGTCAGAACAACATTTTTTTGGAGTAGGCCCAGCTATTGGCAACTTTGACGCTGCAAACCTGTCCTTGGCGAACCCCACGGGACGGCAGCTCGTCCGAATATTTTTTCCCGAGCATAGCCAGCGGGTCTCCTAACACCGCCTTCCAGGGTCAAAGGCTGGTGGCTCCTCTTTTCTTAGAGTTGATTTTTTTTTTGGCACCTGGTTATAAATCAAGGAGAACCAGAAGCAAGCACCAGCCTGGTGGTCCGATGCCTAAAAGACCAAAACATAGATCGGTGCATTTAAAAGAGTGAAACATCGCCTTTTGGGGCTTCCCCTTGAAGTATAACATTAAACACTGTGGGGTTTGCCTGAATTTTAAACATCTCTTTTTTCGGGGATGGGGTGATTTTAGGCTGGATATACGAACCCTTCCGAGTCGACACGGACATTTGGGCGTGGCTCAAACTTAAGCAGGAGGGGCAAACCACAGGTTTTGCTCCATGTGTCCACTTACCAGGGCAAGCCATTTTGGAATGCCGGTTTTTGGGTTCCATTTTGGAATTCCGGTTTTTTGAGGCACAGCCATTTTGAGGCTGCATCCCAAAGAGACCTTCGAGATGCGAGCGCTGGACACGGCCAGGGCCACAGATTGGGTCACCTGAGTTCCTGGGCTTGAGACTTGGGTTTGGACCAATTTGTTTAAGGACTTTTGTTTTTTTTTTTCTTGGGTTTGGGTTTAGACTTTTTGGGTTTGGGTTTTGGGTAGATAAAAAGAGTTTAGCTACTTTTGGTTGGCCAACTCGGGAAGTGAGTTTCCTTGGGTTTTTCTTTTTTGTTGGTATCCCTGTTGGTGGCTTCTAAAGGGAAGCACACAGAAAATGGTGGCTTCGCTGCAAAACCAACCCACAAACGCGCACCGTGCCTGAGCTCTTGGGCTTTATTTTTTTTGGGAAGACCGACTTCGTGGTAAATGAAGAGTTCCAGGGTTGTGGTTGATCATTCGGGGTTTATCCAACTACTGTGATACTTGTGGGAATCCCCTCTTTTGGGGGGTTGGTCTTCGGGGTTCGGCCCGTTTTGTTGTATCACAGATTCGTGGATTCCATTTCCCACTGAAGAGTTCGGACTTGTGGTCAATCCGTGGAAGTGGGTCTGTCTTTTTCGGAGTTGGTATCCCTCTTATTTGGTGGTACGTTGAATGCGGAAACCCTAAAGAAACCAGGCACTTTGGGGGTGGTCCAGCCCCAGAAACGACAGCCCCACTTGGGGTTGCACGGCCTGCTGAAGCTGCAACTCGGAGGAGATCAATTGAACTGATACACTAACCCCAGCAGCTAGGTGCCCTTTCTCATCCCCTTTTTTTTGGTTGGGAGGGTTCCCCTACTAAAAATAGGCTACAGTGTGACTACAGAGAAACAAGATGGTACCCTTATATATTCTAACCTCTCTACTGGAGGACCTAGTAAGGGGCTTTGCCTGTCATGGCTATGTTCAAAGGCTGCTTCTATGGGTCCATGTGAATTCCCAGACTTAAGCAATAACGGTTAATTCATCCATAAGCTTCATACCAGGGGTTCATAGGGTGTTTTCATGCCTTTGAATCAACCACTGAATAAGGATGTTGGACAAACCATCACAAAGGTCCCTAGTTGTGACGAACAATGCCCATGAACATCAGTTTTGACCTTGGCACATGTGTCATGCAATACTCTGAGCCACTTCGCCCAAGCTTGGCATTGCGACCCTTCAGTTGCTTAGTTCGGAATATATCTGGTCCAAGAAGCTCACTTTATAGCACCAGCGTCTGAAAAAATATGGACAAGTCATACGAAGCTCACTCAAGCCCGCCCATGCGGGAGGTTCCTCAATTGGATTCCTGATTTGCGGGTGTGAATGAATAGTATAGCACTGTGCCAATTATGTCGACGTCACCCAAAGTGAGGTTTCCTTTCTTGGGGGGGTCCCTTATCTTCGCTTGGCGAGGTATCATAGCATTTGGTATGCCCAGAATCAGTTGCATTTTGGACGGCTGGGATTTTGGACATGGGAGAGAGCAGTTGTCGGGGGGAAGTTCGTTGGTTTCTCCAGCTCCAGGAAACTTAACTGGAGGTTTTCCCGGTCCAGCTGATCGTGAGAATCCTGAAGAACCATTAGAATGACTCGATGTTTGCTCGATGTTTGTGTGGAAAGTGGTTTTGCTTGGCACAGGCAGTGCAGGGTGGCATTCTCATGCATCACCTGAAGCACCACCACTACCCGCAAGGCGTGGTTGAGTCATGGGGGACTGAGCCATACGAATACATTGCCTCAGCTCAAACCGCTTAGTTAACAGGTTGCCCCATAGAGGCAGCGGTTCGCTTTCAGGGGAAGCATTGAATCCGTGAGGCTCAGCTGGGAGCATTGTTCGTGGCGATTGGGCACGTGTTGAATTTATTTTTGGTCTCCAAGTCGGGGACCCCTTTAGGTTGGGCTGTTCTTTGGAGACTCCCTAAACAACCATCCGCACATCTTGCGCCCTCAAAAGTGTAAAGCACAAAAATGTGTTTGTTTTTTTTAAAGCAGAGATCACGTTTCTGTTCTTTCTCACGAGCCGAAAGCCTGGGTCTCGATAGGATGTACCTTGACCCCTTCACTTCCTGAATTCCTGGACTCTTTACATATTTTGGTAAAACCATGTTGGGAAGACTCTTTTCCCAAGTACTCGTTGTATGTTTTGGGGGAAAACCATTTCGGCCGTAGAGATCAAGTTTGGACCTTTGGACTCTCTTTGTGTGGCCAATCTCATTGCTGAGCTGAGAATTCGGCTCAGGTGAGAAGTTCTCACAAGGCACTTGGATCCCTGGGCCCCTGAGACCCACCTGAGGGGCAGGACCTGAAATGCGGCTCGCCGGAAAAAATAGCAAACTGGCGTGTGATGTTTTTAAGGTATTAGGTCCGCCCCCCCACCCCGAAGAAAAAGGAAACGAGACATTGGGATTTGCTTCGGGCTTCCCTTTAAACTGGCCAACAGGGGGCCGACACACCCCAAAGAGACGCCACCCAAATGAGTGGCTTGTTGTTTCATGTGCTTGGGCCTGCGGGCGTTTGGAGCTCGGCAGACTCTTTACGTGTTGGATAGAGATAGATTATAGATGGCACTGGTTTAGCTTGCTGGATCGATTGGCAGGGAATGAGAGTTGTGGAGTCTGACCCCAAGACAAACCATCCATCCGATTTGGTTTCCTTTATTCGGGAATCCCCAAAGTTTCATTCCCATTACCCGGAACGGTCATTCCCTACCTATCGCACCAGCAAGTTGTTCCATTTGCCAGGGGCCATAGATGTTTCCGAAAGCTCGCCTATGATTCATAGGTAAGGGAGTTGTTCCAGTCTCCGACTTCCAAAATCCCTCAGAAACAGCGAAAACAAAGAAGAAACAAACACGTGACCCAAGCATTGCGGTCCCTGAGCACCTGGCCCGGGGAAAACATCTGGGTTACCCGTTGGCCAAATGACTTGACTGGATCTTGTTGCTAGCGTCTAGTTTTTAGGTTTAGGGATGTACAAACGCGGCTTCCACAGACACTGGGACCATAAAAGAGTGATTCGCCCGTGGGCCAATAATCACGAAACCCGTTGAACTTCTGATAAACAGAACCCCCATCGCAGCCAAAGGACACGAAGCCATTAGGAGGGTTTCAAGAGGCAACCCAGATGTTTTCCCCGGGCCAGGTGCTCAGGGACCACAATGCTTGGGTCACGTGTTTTTTCTTCTTCTTTGTTTTCGCTGTTTATGAGGGATTTTGGTGGAAAGAAAAACTCCCATTTTAACCTACCACTAATCTTAGTTGCTCCCAGCCAGCCCCTTAGGTTTTTAGCTGTTTGGTGTTTAGTGGTTGGACTTCCGAGTAGTTCGTCACCTTTAGCGGGGGATCTCTAAAAAGACAGCCCAGTAATGGAAGGCAGAACATGGGGCCCGATGCTTGGCTTCACGACTTTTGGCTTCCGCCAGTTTCTCGCACGGCTGCTATCGCCTCCTAGGACGGGTGATTCTGAGTTTTCGCTGCCATGCTACGATGGACACATGCGTGTCCATTTCGAAGGCTGCAGGAAACAATGGCTGGACCGAATTGCCCCTTAGCCGCCTTAGCCCTTTGGGAAACAAATGGTTTTTTCCATTAAATCTGCGACTGAAATACTTAACATACATGTTGCATTTTACCAGTGACTCAAAGTGAAGCAGCCAAGAAATATTCATTTCTATTCTTGGCATGGGTTGTTTGCATGAATGAGGGTCGGGATCGGCATTGGAAGGCATGCCCGCGAAGGAGCTTGTTCTGTATTTTCCCATTCACTGCGCCGGGCTCCACGGATATTCATGCTGGCTTTTGTCAGCTGCCGGACTGGTGACACATTTGCCCTGCCGGTGCAGTCCCTTGAAGTTGGTTGGTCATGTGCAGGTCAAACCCACTTGCACATCGGGATGGCAGGGATTGCGATGAACGTCTTGGTGGTCTTCACAACCACAAGGATTGCAAATCAAAACCGTGTTGTTCAAACTCAATCCTCAATCCTTAGTCCTGAGGCCAGATGAGAGTTGTTGCACGGCTGTGGTGTCCCCTCATCTGCCCCCTTTGGCTGGCACGCGCCTGATGAAGCAGCCTTGCCGAAGTTCACTCTATAGACTAGGTCCCCCAGCTAGGTACCCTTTTACCCGGCAAAAGGGTTCCCATACTAAAATAGACTACAGAAAAAACGGGTACCCTTATTCTAGGTTCTCTCTACTGGAGGACCTAGCAAATCAAAAGAAGGAACCCAAAAGGGGATTCGATCGATTTGACGTCCTTCTGGCGCTGTCGCTTCATATCAAACACGTGTTTTGAGGGGGCTCCCCTTGCACGCAGAGGTTCAATGTCAAGCCCTGATGGCCTTTGTTTCGCGCCCAGGAGCCAGCGGCTTGACGAGCGGATGGCGTGTGGAACGAAAATGTGCGCCGGATCGATTTGGGCCGTTGGGCAGATCTCTCTTCGTGCAAGAACGAGGGAAGGACTTCCATTGCATTTCTGAGTTTGTTTGATTTTCCCCTGTTCGGTTTAAAGGGAATCTATCACTATTGCAAATATTGTTCAATTTGGAATAAGCAACGCCTCAATAGGGGTTGGTGGACACAAATCCTAACCTAAATCGCGTCCACCAAAACGTCCAATTAAAGATCACTCTCATATTGGTGTGGGCTAAATGAATCTTTAAGACATTCTCCAGGGGTTTAAGCAAATGGAGGATGAATATAGTTTGGCAGATTGACGCGACCTGTCGTGTGCGGGCGAGGAAGATTCCCTTATTGGAAAAATCGCTTGTTTCAGGCTGGACATGTTTCTTCTGGGGCACTTGTAGCGTCGTCACGTTCCCGGCGATTTGCGACACCCATGCATGAAGGTTTCTTTCATGATATTTTCTTGGCTTTGGTGGAGTTATTATAGACAGCTGAGGGGTTGTCAAACATGTGGCCCCCTTCTGAGCGGTGCTGCCGCAACTGGCTTGTGCCATCCACAGACACTTTGGCATCCGAGCAGCACTTTGAGTGCACGGGCTTTGGCCTTTGAGGGCGACCGGCACAGAGTAGCCACCAGCGAAGTTTGTGCCATGTTCTTTCGCGTAGATGTTTTTTTCTGTTTGCGCGTTGACCAATTGTACACATCACTTTAGTTCTTTTGGGGCGCAGGTCGCAGGTGTGGTTTGCCCACTTAAGTACTCACTTGCTGAGGTCATGAACTTTAAGCTTTTTGGGAAGACCATTTTGGTGGCAAATCTAAAGTTTGGATTTGTTTTGGGCCATCCACTGAGCAAGGGAGAGTAAAGTTCATTCTCTGGGGTTTGCTGGGGGACTGGACCCCTGGCAATTTGGACGACTAATTCGCAAGCACTCCAATTGGATCCACTCCATGCAGAGGGCGCGCCCATGACTAGAATCCACGTTTGGTTGGGCCGAAGGATGATCTCTAAAGTCCTGCGCATGACTGAGATGTGGGAAAGCCCGGGGCAAGAAGGGTTCTTAGAACCTTCTTAGGAGGGGTTCTTAGAAGGGTGAGAACCATTTTAATGGGTCGGGAGCTACTGGGGGTTTGTGTTCAATATTCCTGGTCCCCAAATGACCAAGGGTACATTTTCCCATTCAGTGGACATATCATTTTGTTGATGGTTTTTCCCAAACAACCCCAAGATGAAGATATATCCTAAATCAAGGATGCGCTCGGATGCCTTGACTCGACTCCTCAACTTCTCGACCCGGCCCGCCTCAAGTTGCAAGCACGAGCCAACCAGGTGACACAAACATCCAGCCACAGACCGGGTCAGCTTTTTTTTCTCCTGGCGTGTTTTCTCCTGGCGTTTCGGGGCAAAGCTCCCGGAAAGATCTAGGCTGGGAGCCCGGGAGTCCTGGAGCCCGGGAGTCCTGGAGTCCGGGAGTGCGGGAGTGCGGGAGTGTGGCCATCTCTTTTGGCGGGCGTTCAGATGGGGCCCGGAGAACCGTGGCTTTGTGAAGGAATCGCCCCGTAGACCTTGGGAGGAGTAAGACTTCTTGGAACTGAAGGTCAGAGGATCAGCCAGATGCTTTTCTTTCGGGAGCTCCTTGCAGCCTCCCAATGGTGTTTTGAGATGTTTCTTGGTTCTTGCACAAGGGTCCATGCACCTTAGCCACTGAGCAGATGCAACATCCTTCGACCACAGCGACGACATCGGATAAAACTGGGAACCAGTGGCAACGTGTTTAGATCCAACGGGCATAATGACAGACAATGACCAACTGAGCAGATTTATGTGTGGGAGGGTACCTGGAAGACCAGTTTTCTCTTGTAGGAACGCCCTATCAGATGCCATGTTGGTGGGAGGGAGGGCAAAAGAGCAGAAACAGAGCGACAGAGAGCCAGAGACAAAAAGATAGCATCGCACTTGCAAGTTCGAGTTCTTGTGTCCATCAGACTCGGGCAAAAAAAAGAGCACACACACAACAGACAGCTTGGCAAGTCGAAGATCAACCTCCAACGAACCAACACTCGGAACACTTGCCACGACCGCACACGTATGAGACATGAACCACTATTTACTCGCCATCTCAGGGGACAGTTGAAACCCACCTCAATCGGTACCCTTTGCACCGGTTCAATGGGAAACCTGAAGGGAACCAATCAATTTGGTGGATCTTATTTTGACAGAGGCCCACATTGTGACATAGGTGTCCCCCAAATGAGAGTTGTTTTTCCGTTTTCCTTTCATCTTTCCTTACAGGTTCCCCGAAAAAGAAAGCAACCAAACTCACCAAAAATGGGTTCTTTTTCCTTTCGGTTTTCCTTTTTAGCCACAAACGCATGCCTCAAGAGACGAGCAAATCAGCGCCAGGCCAATGGCAAAGGCCCGGGACCTGAGTCTCTGAGTCCGCGCGATTGGCTGAAGAGGGAGGCCAAACGGACCGCCCCCCCCCCCCCAGCGTTTTTGTTTGGGGCTTTCTTGTTGAAACGGTTGAAAAACCAATTTCACAGTTTTGGTTTGAAGGGGGTGTGTGTTGGTTTTTGTTTGGGGGCTTTGAAACGGTTGACAAACCCATTTCACAGCTTGTGTACTTGTTTGGGGGGGGTCCTGTTTAAACGGTTGACAAGCCCACCAAACACTGCGCGAGTGTGTGTGTGTGTGTGTGCGCAGCTTAATTGGTGTAGGATGTCAATGTCTATTTCCCTCAAAGATGTTGGTGCTTTATGGTGTTTTTTAAAATCCCAGTAAAGAATCAGAATAAGTTTGAGCACTTTACACTCTAAAATAATCAGTTCGAGGTCTATTTCCCGAAATAATCGGTTTGAGCACTCTACAAGGGGACTGAAGACTCGGGTGTGGGCTCTGTTTGATTCGTTGGCTCACACCAAGAGCTCAAGCAAGCGCGACACTAAAGTCCCATTAAGAAACTTGCTGGTTTGACAGGCAGGGAATGAGGGAATGACCCCATAAACCATCCCTTGTGGTTTCCTTGATAGAATCTCGAGGTTCATTTGGTTTGTCTTTTGACTGTCATCATAGCTATCCTGCCTCTTTGAATTTTAACGTAACGCGGCCATGAATATGACTTTCGTCGGCAGACGGCATGGAGCAGCTAGATTGTGAAAAGCTGGCACCAGATTTGGAAGATCTTTATATAATACATGCAACAAGGGGTGGACTTGTGTGGACCCATTTTCCAACATGCGGCCATCGCAAGTCCAACCAGTCAAGTCAGCCTTGAATTCTCTAGTGACTTTACAGTTTTGGGCATGATGTTGCTGTAGTCAAATTGACTGCTGAAGCCTGGCGGGGAAAAGGCATACCTTGCTGACATCTTGAGGCCTAAGGTTTCGGACGGCATGGCAACAGCCAGGTTTCAGTCAGAGCAGTAATGACAGGCTAGAATGTGTCTTTGATGGGTACCTATTTGAGGTGGCTTTAAAGGGAAGCCCAATGAAAGCCATTTTTGGGGTCCCCCTACTTTGGCACACAACTATACCCTTATATCAAATTCCATTGTTTCGGCTTGGACGCTCGCGAAACTGCCATTTCCAGGAAAGTGACAAATATGACACACGGCACCTGGACGAGAATTACATCTATGACGGCCTGCGCCACAGATGTTGCCGCAAGACCAACTATCCCCAAGCCAGCAGCCTAAGAGAACATGTTGTATTTATGACCTTAAATTATGTGGCAATATAGGGGCCATTAACAACAAACTCATTCCTTGATATATATATATAGAGTGGCTTTGGGGTATACGGTGGACAGCATCTCAGACCGGGGAAGGGCTTGTGAAAGGAAGCACACCCTGGTTGCACAGACACTCACCATTTACGATGCTGGTTGTTTGTTGAATGCCCTGTTTTGTTTGCAGAGGTGCGAGCTTGCTTCCTAAATGAGCTCCCTGGACGTGTTATCCGGCCTGGGCTGATTTGGAGGCCTAACATGCGACATAGGGCCACACAAATATACATATGGATATATTACTTCTGCCTGTATTTGACACGAATGCAATACATAATGTTGGGGAAGGTCCTGCAAGTGCCGGAAGACATGGGATTGCTTAGGAAGGTTTTTGTTTCTTCTTATTTGTGTGTTGTTTTTCTTCTTCTTTTTTGGGGCCATCCCACTGCTTTTTGCCCTTTAGTCGTCAAAAAAAGTCTGCGTTCGCTGGCTCTGTTGTTCTCTGAGTTCAATCCCATGCCAACGCATACTGCACGATAGTCTTCCGGTTTGTGAGTTTTCCACTTTTTTGTGAGGGCCTCGGATGCCATCCGGCACCTGGATGGCGCTGGGACCAAAATGGATATGGGTCAAAACTAAGCCACCTTAAGGAACCGCTGTTTGTAGTCCATGTATTAATTTACCCGGGCAAGACCCACAGCCCAATTCCGAGTGAAGCTGCAGAGCCTGCTGTCTCAGAGATCTGTGGTGTCCGGCAAGGGCAATCGTCCAAACGTGGACAGGAGGGCACCTCGATCTTCCCCTTGGTTGAACAATGATATTCAACCAAGGGCCTTGTGTGGTAAAAGCACAGGTGCCTGTGATTAGATGCAATCGTAGGGTGGGGATGACCAGGTTGGTTGCATGTGGTTGGCTGATTTCATGTTGGCCATCCGCCTGCGATATGGGTAAGGTGTCCTGGCGTTTAGCCTCTGCATTTGCTTCATTTTCCGTTTGGCGGGATCTGACGTTTGAACAAATGGCGCGCAGATTGCATTTGTTTAAAGGTGACCCAACATCAGCTTTAACAATGGCTTGAGTCCCAACTGCCCATGCGAATGATGTCTACCCTTGCATATGTTGTTGTTGCCATATGAGATCCCCCAGCCCTTGTAAATTGAATGGAATTGGGGATTTCGAGCCGGGAAATTCCATGGTTGGTTCCATTGTCCGTTTTTTTTTGTTGGGGGGGGGAAGACTAGATAAATGGAATTGGGTCCTGGACCCCCCATCCACTCGCCCTTAAGGTACGGGGATCATATGAGTTTGAAATGGGTTTGAATTTGTCTCCAAATTTGGGAGGGACCCATTTTTGGATGTTTTCTTGAGGGAAACCAAAAAGAAGCCAACTATCTGGAGGGGTCCCTCATGTTGAGAAACACCCAGATGAGTATGAGTTTTAGTTCGGGGCCCTTGGGTGGGCATCATTTGGTGATTTCTGTCCACCAGCCACTGTTCAAGGCTTTCCGATTGAAAGAAAAATGGCGATATGTCAGGCAACCCTCAGTTGGTGGTTTGGATCTGTGGTTTGGGGTTACCAAAGGCTGCTTCCTGTCGAGGGTAGGGTTTCCCCCTCCAGGCCACCAAACCACCGATTCGGCAAAAAACCTCTGTTTGAGGGAAGCTGAAGTCGAGGGGACGAAAACGCTGGTGCTTTTCCTTTTCCCTTTAAGGATATAGTATTACTAGTATTAGTATATATACTTTGGTGCATTTTGCTTGGCTGCTAGGACTTTAACTTTTTGCCAACTCATGGGTTTTCCACTAAACCACTAAAAGTTAAACTTTTAACAGGGGAGCAGAAAGCAACCGAGTATATATATATATGCATTGGTGTGCCATATGGCCTGATGAGTTGAAAGTGAGGCTCGGGCATGGCGACCAGAAGCTGCACGGACCTGCCGGGGAGCTCACATTAAAAGTTACACTCACGGACTAGGCTTCCATGTTGGATTTTATGGCTTCTGGGTAGCGGATCTATGGGACACAAGTTGATCCCACGGCTGGGATGCCTTCTTTAGCTTGTTGGTCGACAAAAGTTGGATTTCGATTTGTGGTTGTTTGGCTTGATCTTGTTGATCTTAGTACCTGGTACCCCTCTAACAAAGAAATGTCTCCTCCATCCCCCCAAAAGATATGTTGACATCCTGCAGGGTGGTAAAAAAAGTCACCTCCGAGCCGTGTTCTAGAGTATGGCGATTTGGGAACGGATCTTTGGACTTTAACCGTTTTGGTCGAAAGAGGTGGAATTTGCCATCGGACCGACTCAAAGTTTGAAACAAACCAAACATGCTGCAGAGGGGTCAACAGCAACCAAGTTTAATTTTCACGCATTCCCATTTGTTGGGGTCGCCACCTATTTGGAGACATTCTTTCGCAACATACCCAGGGTGTTTTTGTCGACCTCTCTCATGAAGGTTCCGCAAGCCGGTTGTCTTAGTCTAATTTTAATCTTCCCTGTTGTATATGGATTTGTCTCCAAATATTGGTATTCCTTTTGGTTTCCGTGCAGAAAAAGGGCTACTCTCAAAAAAAACATTGCCGTACTTTTCTATTCCCACTTCCGGGCACTCTGTGAGGATGGTTGTTTGCGGGGGTGACGGGCTCTCTTGGCATTAGAGGTACCAACGGACCTGGGATGATTGGTTCATCCAGCCTATAGTTCATGAGAAGTTGCCAATGCACCCATCTCCAATCTTCGTCATGTATTTTTCTGATATGCGGGCTTTTGAATTCTCCGGTTGCTCCCATCTGGCCATTTGGATGTCGACCTTCAACCCCGCTACAAATACTTAGGCCCTTACCAGCCCCACCCCCCCCCCCCCCCTCCGCCAAGCGACAAGAAGCTCCTAGTGTCCACTTATATAACCATTTGACCCTTGGGTCCTGGTCGTCCCTTTGGTTTCCCTTCAACACCAAAAACGGGTGACGTTTTGCTGAAAACAAGCATCTGTGTGTTTGTTTGGCATTGTAGCGATTTTTTGCTCAGGGCTCGAAGCAAGCAAGCCTCAACCTAAGCCCTCCAAATTCCAACTTTAAACATGAGGTATTGCACCCCAATATTATGGCTGGCGACTTCGAATTCGTTGTTTCTGGGTACCTGGAGTTTCCATGACCCTTTAAACATGGGCGTCATTACCCTAAATAATGGGGTCATGGACCTATTTCTATTTCGGGTCATGGAGGCTCCATGTAGTTTGAGGGTCCAGGAAGACCCTTCAAGACATCGAATCCGAATCCAAAGGCCATGCCTGGTGCTCTTTGTCGCGTTTCTGCTGTCCATGTGCCCGGGGCCCTTTTGGCCTAAAAGCATCCGGACGGAAGGCTTTTTTCAGTGAAGTCGGGGCCCATGGGAAACTCGCACTTGCCAGCGAACCGACCAAATGGTGTCCCTTGGTGGTCGATTTTGATGGCACGAAATGGCTAACTAGGTCCTTTGGGCAACTTAGTTACGACAAGGGGCCACGGAGCTTGGTATTTGCTAATAGTCTACTCCTACAATCATGAATCGATTGGTTTTGAAGCACTGTGTACCCGCGGCTCCTGGAAATACTGTGGATGGACAAAATCCACTTCGCACCAGTTGAAATTGGTGGTGTATCAACCAGTGTTTACGCAAGCCTATTGCCTGTTAGGCGCATGTAATGATTAAAGGATATTGCGTGTGGCTGGACGTTGAATCTGTTATTTGTCCTTAAATGTGCAGTAGTGGCTCCTTGTTTTCAGTGGATTTCCCGCTAAACATGGCCAACCACAAAGGAGGGATCGTTGTGTGTCATTTCTTTCCTTTGGGCAAAGGCTATCCACAAAGTTCACTTTGGCATCCATTCCAGCAGCTCCCAGCAACTGGTTTTGTCCCCAAAAAGCAGTAGCGGGTGGGCGGGGTGCTGGTTGTTGCTTTGCCATGGCCCTTTATATCTTATATCAACAACCATTTTTTAGCAAGCCGTTGGACAGTTGTTTGGCCTGCAGAAAGAACCAAAGTGGATCTTGCCATTTCAAAAGGGGTACAATGCCGTAAGCAACCATTTGTTGTTCAATGTCAATTGGCCACCTGTGCAAGGTTGCGCGTGAAAGAAGTAATGACGCGGGATACTCAGACGTAAGGCGTCCTATACTTGTGGATCCTAAACTGAGGTTGGTGTGTGATATAATTTGAGCAGATGGATGCAGTCCTGGTCATTTGCAAACTATGCGCTCAGGGAACGACAGGCAATTTCATCTAGTGCACACTTTATGGGCTTCGAGCTCACCATGCTGCAGGTCCTTACACAAATATGCCTGATTTCAGGTTTTGGGATTGTAGAATTAGCTGAATGATCATTATTACTATTCGAATCAAAAGGAAAACCACCCTTTCTGTAGGGTGCCTCGGTTTTTAGACCCAAGCCCAGCTTTATGTTGTCTTTTCCAAAGTGCTGTTGGGATTTGCGATTAGTGATCTTACTCGCAAGCGAAGTCGGCCATTCGACTTGCGGTTCCCCGTGTTTGGCGCATTTTTAGCCAAGGGTCCAGCTGAGAAGCAACGTGGGTGTGTCTTAAAGTAGGGCCCCCCCCCGCCCAAAAAAGAAGAAGAACTAGTTTTGTGCTTTCCCTTTCAATCCAAGCTGTGCACCTATTTTATGTGTTGGTTTCTAAGGGGCAACAAAGGGCCACGGAAAAAGCGCCAAAGCGGAGTACGGCGAATTGGAGCCATTTTAGTCTTAGAGGCACACAACAAGTTTGGTTACTGTTTTTGGGCAATCGACTCGATCGGCGGTGAGGGTAATGAGCAATTTCCACAAACTGTGTACAAAGCTTTGCTATATAACTTAGATACATCTACTTCGACGAGGCCAGCTCAAGACAAGGCCCGAAACGCCAAGCAACACGAAACCAGGCGCGCGCCGATTGCCAAGTCTCGAGTTTCGACTATATATCAAGGGATCCAGGTTAGACTGCGTCTCGTCGCCGTTGGCTGACGCCAGTTCGCTTCAAGATCAATGAGCCGGCTCGCTAGGAACCTAAACCTTGACATGCGCGATCAAAGTGTGTTTATGCCATGTTCAGCACGACGGGCATGCGGAGGCAGAACCGAGCCAGCTAGACAAACCCAAGTGCCTGACACAGACTGCCAACTGCAAGGAATGCTGATGGCCAACCAGCCGTGGTATTGATTTGGTCTTTTTTGCCAGCTTTGCGTTTTGCCGTGCATCGAATCCAGCGGAATCCCATGACGCGGTCGCTGAGCAACTTTGAGGAACACTTGGAGGCGGGCAGTCGGCCTTGCGCCAGTGGAGTTTCCCACTGGAGCCCAGCCGAATTCGGGGTGTAACTCCAGTGTTTCCTTTGGTTACTAGGTCCAGTAGTGCCCTTTTAACTTAACTTTATTGGGGGAGGGGCAACCCTACTAAAATAGACTACAGAAAAAAAGTTGGTACCCTTATTCTAACCTCTCTAATGGAGGACCTAGCCTATGTGACGGTGGGTGGCAACATGGCTTCTTGAGGGTACTAAAACCCAGCTTCGGCTTTCGCCATCCCGAACTCCTCAGCAAATGCGTGCCTTGCCAGACCCTTGAAAGCCGCCTGGCGAACCTGCTGGACAACACGCGACGAGGCGTCCGCGTGGGGCGACGAACGAGCAAGTTGCGCACAGCTTCCCACTGAAATCGAAGGGAATCAGCTACGGCGGCCTCAACTTGTCGATCCCCTGAACGATTGTTGCTTCAGAGATCCCATGATCATTCAACCCAAGCAATTGGAGTCGCAGGGAAAAGACTGCAAGAAGATGTCCCGGGCTTGATGTCTTTGAGGTCTTGTGCTTGCAGGTTGTCCCCTCTGGCAAAACTGTGATTCCATCCCTACCTCAAACTACCGTTTTTTTTTGTTTGCCTAACAGTAGGGATTGACACCACCATTTTTGTTTTATCCCCCATGAAACATTTAAGAAAGATTCCAGACCCTGGTCAAAACGTGGTTTTCTGAACATACCGATCGACCGTACCGTTGTTTACCCAACCGCTGAAGCAATGGCATTGACTCCCAGGAGTGACCCTTGGGGAGGCTCACGAACAAGCTCCGTCTCGGAAAATCCAGATGCATAGCTTTCGATTCAACCGCTCTTTGACCCATGTTTCCTTCAAGGGGACCTATTTGACAGGGACCTTCCTGGGAGTTTACAGGGAACCCACTCAGAAGGTCGCGTTTTGAGGAGAGAATTGAGTTCCACCAGGAGCAGGTTCCATGGAGGATGAAAGGGTATTGAATTCATGTGTCAACATTTGGAACCCTAAGATGCTCCTACACTGAATACCCATTGAGTTTTAGGACATGATGTCGACCTTTTTCTAAAACAGGATGTATTTACCTGGAAAACCAGGTGTTCCAAAAACACCAGAAACCTATTTGGAGTGGGATGGTCAACTTTCGTATGGACAAGGGCCACAAGGATTGGCTTTAAGTATTCCGAATAGCGAAACTTATCTATTTAGCTCCAATGGACACCTACTACCCTCTAACCCCAGGTCAAACATCCCAAGTGTTTTGTCCCAACCGCTGTGGTTGCTATGGACCCGGGTGCTGGTCTGGGTCCCGGCCTCTGAGAATCCGTACTCGATCCGCCAGATGAAACGGGCCCCGGTGCAGCGCTCGATGCAAGGCCCGGCAATGGTTCAGCGCTTTGGTTCACTCACCCAACCCATTTGGCCCAAACCACCAAACCCACTGAGGTGCTGCTTGGTGTTTGGTGATCTGGATTTGAACCCTCCCTTGTGTGAAACCACGTGGGGTTTTGGTACTTGAGCTGTCCGGTTTTGACGGCAAGTCAACTGCAAACTAGGAGCTCAGGTGTGGGTCGCAAACGCAAGGTCTCGATTTGTTCGGGTTTCTGAAGTCATGGGTTGCCCCGGCTTAGTCCTTGCACGCAAGATTGATTTTACTTGTTTGAATCTCTTTTTCCAGATGGCGTATGGGCTGTGTGGAATCCCAGATCCATTTGGCAGCTTCGGTAACCAAGGCAGCCGCCCGAAACAAAAAAATCTGAAGGGAAAGTGGCGAAGGATCCCTGGGATCTTCTGGGCCAGTGAATGGCTTTTCAGCTTGACGTTTTCCAGCACAAGGCAAACCATTTAGACCTTATGGGCTGTAGGGAATGTTGATCAATGAAGAAGCGATAGAGCACACGTCATGGCACGTTGCCCTTTCCGCATTTGCCATGTGCACCTTGAGCGCAGTGCGAGCTATGAACTCTACTGCTATTGGGTTGGATCTTTAGACTTTAACTTTTGGATTCCCCTCATATTCCCTTTTATCCAGCAAAAAGTGTTTCACACTGTTTGCTGGGGGATCTACAACACCCAAGTGATCGAAGCAACGGAACGACCGCCTCGGCAGGATGCTTGCCATAGAGCTTCGACTCTCGGCCCTGGATGCACGGCTTCGACAATTGGCACAGCCACAGGCGGGGAGCAGAGAGCCACGCGCCATTTCGATTTTGTCTTTGCTTTTTCAGGGCTCCTTAAAAGATCTCCATTTTGCAACCATTTGAATCATGTGGCTTTTTCAACACCAACATAAAGGGAAACCACCATTTACAAGTTGCAATGTTTAGGTGTATAATGTAGGATCCCTGTTTTTAGGCGATGGTATGGAGTAGCTCGATGCTCGGACAGTATAAGACCTGGCCGGGCCATCAAAGTTGGGGCGCCATTGTTGTTTTGATTGCTAAACCGTGTGTCGGTTTGTCTCTGTCTTTGGCTCTATTGCTGTTTGTGATTGCGGTTGAGTGTTTGTGTGTTTGTTGTGGACCTGACATTGTTTTTTGTGGTGCTTGCCTTTGTTTTGTTGCTTTTGCATGTGTGTGTGTTGTAAGGGTTGTGAATGTATGATGTAGTCAGCGCAGGTATGGCAGGAGAGTCAGTCAGCCCACGAACAATAGAGCCGGCAGAAGCTCCTCAAAGCAGCATCAACAACACAGCAGGCAGGCATGCAGCCAACTGCATGACCAGAGTAACATAGACCGGGGAGAAGAGAGCGCAAGCGCCATAACTATTCCTTAGATGTGATTAACCTGGGCCCTCCAAAATTACCCTAACAATAGGTTATTCCTCAACACTTGTGGGCTGAATTTAAGGATTCAGCAAGCCAGAGAGCATGTTAGGCCTGCAGTTTACATAGGTGGTTTTTGCAAGCTTGATGCCGAAAAGTCCAAAGTTGCCATCTCTGCTCACCTTGTTTTTCACAGGGACATGTAGGGAGGTTCATCATAGTCAATCTAGTGATTCCATTTACCTGTATATGGGTAACCATGGGAACCACCCTTCAAAGCCCAAAAGGGAAACTGCTGCTTCCGTACAATACTGCTACAGTGGTAACCGGGATCCAGGCGCAATGGTCATTGCTACTCCCAACGGTGTGGCCAGTCAGTGGTGTCTTGGTGTCAAGTTTCTTGCTTGGCGGGTTCGGGACCCACGCAAAAAGTGAAATCTGCGGCCCCTTTCTACCATCACCGGGCAACTGGGATCAGGCATTCCTTGTTCGATATTGACAGTTTCTAGGGGTATCAAAGTCAGACACACGGGTTCTGTCCCTTGATCCAACAAGACTTGGCAACATGGGGCTTTTTGTTGGGGAGAAGTTCCTGGATCCTGAGTCGGTTTTCTTTGGACAAATACGAAGCACGGTCAGAATTTACGGAAAAGGAAAGTAGCCTACACTTGGACATCCATATAGCTCAAGGTGCTTGAAACCATGGAAAACGATAGGGGACTCTCAACAAAACAATACCTTTGTGTCACAGACCAAACACTGGAAACCGATAGGGGACTCTCTAAATTCGAACGTACTTACTGTGAACAACAAATTTTGACGGAACTTCAGCTATGTATATCAGAAAGGAACCATCGCTGTCAAGTGGCTGGGGCACATGAATCGGGACCCACCGAAGTCTGTCCACCAAAGGTTCATAGCTATGGTACCCTTTGCCAGACCTGTGCCCTCTTTTCCTCTTGCTGGAAGGTTTTTCTTTTGAGGTCTCAGGTGTTTCTTGATTGGTGGTTGGGATTTGTGATTTGGATTTGGATTGAAGCGCTGGTTATTGTAGAGGGTAAATGGGAAACCACCCCTAACTACCAACCACAAATCCAAAGCACCAATTCGTGGGAAGCTGAACATCAAGTACCCCTTGGATTACGTGGCCGCCGGAGTCTTGGGTTCACACCACGAAACTCGCGGGCTGAGTTTTGGCTTCATAAGTGTCCTTTTTAGTTGATTTGGTTTGAAAATAGGGGGCGATCCCTGGTTTGCCTGGTGGTTCAAGCAGCTATCAGGGCCATCTATTTTCTCACAAGGACACCTATGCCCCCAACGGCTTTTTCAACCATGTGCAACATCCCAATTATGGTCACCGAAAAGCCGTGATTGGGGCTGGGGTGAGTTGCCATCCATTTTCCCAAAACGGACACTATATGGTTGGCTTGTGTTGCAGCGATTTGGGAGGAGCGCGAGTCCCTCATTCTTTCAGCCGCGAGCCCCAGCGGGGAGCGCAGGGCCTTGTCTGGCCATAGGCTGTTTGAAACAGCCCTTCGAACTGAGTCAGTGAGTCGAGTGAAGTTTTTGGGCAGCTGGTGTTTATCTCTACCAACCTTAGAGTAGCCGGATCGATGTGGGTCTTGACTCAGAATCAATCGTTCCGTGGGACGCAAGTGAGGCAACTCCCCTGATTGACTTGTTTTGACCTTAGGAACAGAGTCACAATATGGGTGTCTTGCAATAGGGGAACCCCAAAATGTGTTGCCTAAAAACAGACTCCCAAAAAACGCCTGTGTGCACCATGCTTGGCACGTTTTTTTTTAAACGTCCTTCGTTGTGGGGAACACCTTGCCAAAGCAAGGACGACCCGGGCTTTTCCAGAATCTTCTTCCGCGAAGCCCCGTGTTTCGGCAATTCGGTCAAAAGGAACGATGCAAGGCAAACAGAAATTGTCTCAAAAGGAACATCCGCTTTGATCTCTTTGGTGCATTTTGCTCGGCTGTTCGGACTTTAAGTTTTTGCCAACTAATGGGTTTTCCATTAAACCACGAAGAGTTAAACTTTTAGCAGGGGAGCAGAAAGCAACCGAGAATCTGTTGATGAGTTTCATATGAATCTTCAGGAACATTGGTAAGGTTGCTGACTAGGTAAGTTTGGCGACAACCTTCTTGGGCGACAACCTTCTTACGTTTGTTACACTGCCCACCAACAAACACGCATGTGTTCTGTGCTAGGAATTCAGCGTTAGGTAGGACAAGTGGTCAACAAGTTGATTTCCATACTTCCCAGAAATAATCTACTTCGCAAAAGTGTAAGTATAGGTTTAAGTTTTACAATGCTTCGGCTACCCGCCCCCCCCCCTCTTTGCGCTACAAAGAAGCGAGCAATTGTGTGAACAAAGGGGCCCACGGCAGTTTGAAGCTCACAACTAGATCTCATGTTGCAGAAATTGAAGAGCAAAGACGCTACTATGTTCGGATTTGCGAATCCGAAGAATTCAGAAAAAATGATGCAAACTCATGTTTCGGATCAATGCGCAGGATTCCATTAGTCAGAGCGAGCCTCTCAAATACATCCTATAAAAGGGCAACAGCCTTTGTGTTTTCGCTGTCCAGGTGAGTCCGAACTTGACTTCAGCTCAGCCCCGAAGTCGACACTCTCCGCGCCTTAAGGCCACCGAGTTAAACGGACTGGCGGACCGTGGATCTGCGGTGGCACGTGAATCAACGGCATCCACCATCCGGGCTAAGTTATCATTTTTTTCTTCTGTACCAGCAGCCCTCCCATTGACGATGTCCAAAATCGAGTGCTGTCCAATAACGGCTCAGTTTGTTCAATTCCATTTAGCTGTAGCTTTTTTCATTGCGGTTCTCTCGGTTGAATTTCGAAAACAGCTACAAACCAACTCGAGCGGACGGCGCATCTTTTCTTTTGGAATCGGACACCCAAAGCCTGATGTCGGTTTTACTCAGTTGCCCAAACCCGACCTTTTAACCTTTTGGTTTTCCTAGTTTGGTCTATTTTTATTAAAGGTCCCAAAAGGTTAACCTTTTGTTTCTGGGTCCTTTGGGCAACTGAGTTTGTGGTGGTTTCCGTTTTACACCACAGATACATTTGGGTACTTGTACACTCCAAATGTACGGGGGACGAGTAGCCCGCTCCAAAGCGACGCGACGGGGGACCCTAACAGACGAACCCAAATATCATATATCCAGGGAGAGGTTCCCATTAAAAACCGACAGGAAAATCAACGTAAAGTGTTTGGAAGGCGAATGGGTGTGTTTGTTTTTGTTGGGGGGGACCCATCCAAAAATGGTGGTTCTCCTTTTGGCCTTTCAAAGACACCAAAAGGGGAGGGGGGGGGGGGGCGAGCCACCCCCAAAAAACGGACGGACCGCCCAAATCCGGATGCTTCTTTGGCCATCTGTAGGTGCGCAGTCTCGAGAGCCTGGCCGCGAAAGAGCTGAGCCTTGCCTCTATTTGCTGAAAGCAATAATTACCCTCCTCCAACCAACATGGCCCCTGGGAAGTACCTGGAAGATGAATTTCCTTTTGAAGGGCCCCCATGGCAGTTGCTATGTTAGGGGGAAAGGGTATGTTTTTTTTCAAACAAAAGCCTTGTTGGTTTTGAAAGGAATTCATCACTACTGGACATATTTTTATTGTTTTCTTTTTTTCCTGGGGCCTTAACCAAATGGAAGCTTGTCAAAAAACAAGCGACGCTTTTGCCAGCCGTTTCCGTGCACCCCGTTGGTTGGGAAGCGATGTAGCAAGATGTGGTTTCTCATGCAAAGGGCTGGAGGGTTTCCAATGAAAAGGGCTGGAGGATTTTCTATGAAAAGGGTTGGAAAGGGTTTCCTATGAAAAGGGTTGGAGTTCCTATGAACATTAACTGCCAAACAAGGGTTGGCGGGTTTTTGATGAAAAGAGGCTGCCAAAAGAAAGGGCGAGAGTGTTAGGCTTGTGATAGCAGGTTTCCCACGAAAAGGTCAGCAAAAAAACTTGCTTTTGCTTTTTGCTTTTTTCACACGGTCAGCGGAGGGCTGGGGAGGGCAAGGATCTGGGAAGTGCGAACCGAGATGCTGGTGTTGTGCCCAGTACAAGTATTCATCTCTGCTCCCCTCGTATCCTTACAAACTCAGTTCGCGAATGATGGAGTGCCCTTTGTTGGATTAATGTCCACAATGGTAAAAACATATAGCGCTATTTATGCAGGTGCGCGTGGTATCAAGAATGGTTTCATGTTGGCTCCCACGCAAAGAAAGGTCCCTACATTGAATTCCCAAAATATGGGCTTCCATTTTTTCCACAATATGTTGGGTCAACCCGGGTGTGTGTGCCGCGCTTCGAATGACGCGAATCAAATGACGGCTGGCTTCAAGTGATATCAGTCCACTTCAAGTCAGTGTGCAAGTCAGCAAGCGGGACCCAGTAGCTGCCGCCTAGCCGCAAAAACAATTGAAAAGACATGTTGTTGCGATACGAAGGAAGAAAAGGTCTCGAAAGTGCAGCACACCCCCCTGTTGACGCACTATGTTGCAGATGAGGCAACCTGTTGGTTCAGAATGCTAGTGGAAAAGGCAGCCTTTTTTCCTGTTGGTGTCTCTTTCCCTTCAATCCAAAAAAAAAAAAAGTAAAAGTGTACACTGAACACAATACACAGACATTATGAGTATTATATATATATGTATAGGCATACATATTTATATAGTATATAATATACATTTAACCCATATATATATACATACATAGATAAGGCCCAAGCATGGTTTGTTTCCAACAATCATTGATGCTTAGCTACCCAGGGGCGTCCTAAGCGGCAACTCCTTGAACCCCCTTACTTCGCAGGCGTACATGGGGCTGTCTTTCTATTGGGGAACCGTCTGGGCGTTGGCCCCTTCTGGCTCTCACGGCTTGGTTGCCTTGTTTAGACTGTCCAGTCACAACAGAGTTTCCAGTCGATCCCAGGCAAGCCACTACTGGCAGTTCCCAGCCGTTCCCTTAGGTTTTTGTTTTGGGTTTTTTGGGGGGTTAAATATTGATTCCCATGGTTCCCTATAATGTTCCCTACTGATTCGATAAATGGAATCACTTGGGTAGTCCAATCACACGCGGTGCAGCAGTGAGCACCTTTGACATCGACAAGGTGCCGGTTGTGGATAAGAGGCCCTTCATGTCTCGACAGGCATCCGAGTTGTACCAGCAGACCGCCACGCCATACAGTGATTCCTTCCCTGTGCAATTTGGCGTTTCCTGACTTGAAATGGTTTTGGCGCATCATGCTGGCGAGGGACGAACGGTTCAGTCAGGTTTCGGCCATTCCACTGTCAAATCGACAAAGCAGTGGTGCATTTCAAGCTTCTTGGCCCACATGTTGCTTTTGCGTCTAGCCTCGTTTTGAGTTGGTTTAAAGGAAAACCAATGGCCACCGAGTTCCACGTTTGGAGCTCGACATTTCCAAGGACGGCACTCCACGCGCGCCAAGCGGCACTGCAGGCAGAGCGCCTGAACCTCGCTGAACATCGGACGAAGTGTCACTCGAGTCGTCCGGTTCCTTGAGAGGTGTAGCATAAGTGGGAGCTCCGCTGATCTTAAAGTGCCACTAGTTGTTCACTCATTCCGTGAGACTGAAGCTCGCATCGTGCAAGTAGTTGATTTTTAGGGGCCTTGTTCGGCAACTGGACGCAACAATTGTGGGTGTCCAGCGTTTTCCTTTGAGTTCACACCAACAAAATGTGACCCTCCAAAAAGAGACACCGCATGGGTTGCCCTAAACTGATGGGGTATATACTCCCTTGTTTAACGGTAGTTTGAGGGAGCAGATTCCTCCAGGAAATCCTTGGTGTCTTGTTTTGCCAATCTACGCAATCCCGTACCTGTACCCTCAACACGTCCCAGTCAAAGTATTTTTTTGCAACCCATGCTGTGGATGGACGAAATCCTGCACCAAGTTGAAACCACACCAAACCAGTGTTTGTTGGTAGTTGCAGGGGAATCATCATTCCGGGGTTTCTTAGGCGGTGCAGGATTTCGTCCATCAGTATTTCTGGGGCGAATTATGGTTTTTGGGTAGTTGAGGGTCCAGGTAGCTTGTCTTGGGACCCTTGGGACCCATCTGAGTTCCACGCCAGCGAGCGAGAGCGCCACTTCAGCGACAAACGCCTCCTCTTGGCGGTTTTCAGCCGTCTGGTTCCTTAGGTTTTTGTTTACTTTTCGTTGGTTTAGGGGGGTTCCACGTAGTCGCAAAGTTGGTTTTCTTTGTTTTTAGTTGGTTAGGGGGGTTCCATGTTATCCGCCAAGAGTTAGACACCTGTAAGCAGCTGATCTGAACACGGACAGCCCAGTCCTGTTTGAACAGCCCATTTCTTGTTTGCATGTCTCCCTCTTTTGGTAGAGAACTTTAAGTCGCTTCGGAAAAAAATGTCCTCGCTCCCGAGTGCTTTCGTTGCCCAATGAGAACAGACATCGTCGGAAAGGGGTGATTCCCCGGGGTGCAATCGCTGGATGGGCTGGACAAATCATCCTGCGATTTTAGATGGCCCCTCCAGAACTTGTCAAGAACTCAACGCAGACTGGCTTATTCTGGATTTCCAATTGCATGTAGGGTTGCTTTCAGAAGCCAACATGACTTCGAAAGCTTAAACCACCAGCACATGTCGTGTCGATTTGGAGTTTCAAAATAGGCCAACCCTGCAAAGCAGATATAATTTGTTTCGGTTGCCCTGTAAACTTGGTGGCTCCCAGCCATCCCCTTAGCCATTTAGATTTAGTGTTTATGGACACTTTCCATTTTACCCACTACAAGTTAGTCACTTTTCGCGTATCTGGAAACGGGCAGCCCAGTAAAGTAACCCCAAGAGGGGCGCCTTAATGGGACGCTGACGCACTTTATTTTGTCAGGCTCCGTAGAGCCCCGGTCTAGACCCGCGCTTTGTTTTTTTGCTCCGCGGCCAATCAGCTTGCTCCCAGATCCGTGTGGGGCTGGGTGTTGGTTGGCTGATTATTCCCAGCGCTTCCTGGTAGCCTTGTTTTTGGCTCTGGGAACTGGCCAGTTACCAATATGGTAGGTAACCAAGCTGGTTACCAACTATATAGGTAACCGGAAGCACCGGGATTTTATTATTATTATTAGTATTATTATTATTATCATTATTATTATTATTATTACTATAAATTATTATTAATTATTATTATTATAAATTATTATTAATTATTATTAGTATTAATTATTATTAGTATTAATTATTATTATTATTTATTATTATTATTATTGTTTGGCTACCTTCCCCACCTAAGAGGAACCAGCGGGGGTTTAAAACGTCCGCCCATCTCTCGTCAGCTCATTTCAGATGAGACTTGCTGATCGGCCCAAGTGAGGTTCGACCAACATAGTCTGCCTTTTGTGTTTGGTAAGGAACGCCGTTTAGAACCACGAGGAAGCCACCAATTGTTTGGGTTCCCCAATATTGAGAGACACCCATATTGAGTAGGCTATGAACTTGAGAGTGATATTAGGGACGCGCTACATAAACCCACGCTGGGGGGTAGCTGCGTATTTCCCCAATGTACGGGACATGCGAATGTGGCCAGAGTCCCAACCTAATAAGTCCGCGCAAGTGTTGATTGCCTTAAGATGAAACGTACCAAAAGGCCATTGGAACACAGTCCCGAGGGAGGTTCTGGGACCAAGGTTTCATTCAAGTTCGCGTCGCTCGCGCCATGACTTCCTTGAACATTTTGGGGAACGTTGCGGGTGTTTTGCTCGTGAAGCAGCTCAGCAACAGCTCAGCCCTCGTGACAGGGCTTAGCTGACAGCAGAGCTGTGGACTTGGAGCGGTGCCCAAAGCGAATCGACCTTTTGACCTTGTGGCTTCCCCTTTTTGGTCCATTTCCCCCCGAAGGTTAGCCTTTTATTGTTGAGTCCTTCGGGCGACTAACATAGACCTTGACGGAAAATGGCAGTTTGAGAAATCACCATTTGTAAATGCTTGCCAGTGCTCAGCAGGGAGTGAGAAATGGAATGACCCTCATACACCATCCAACTGGTGGTTTCCTTTGAGGGGGACCCCTGGGTTCATTCCCACATTCCCTACCAAGAATGGTTCTTTCAGGTTCCAGGGGGTGAATGGGGCGGTATCACTTAATTATCATTCCAACAAAGGTGGACAAGGGGCTCCCCAAACGTAAAGCAGTCTTCCCAGATTTTCCGTGTCAGCCTCTCTGGGTTTACCATTGTGTTTCGTGTTTGATTTTTGCGCACGGGGACTTTTTAAAGGTGTTTTGCTTCTGAATTTCCACATTTTCTGGACTCATTGGTTTGAGTGTATGTGCACCAACCACCTTGCAGGTGGTTGCAACTCAGAGGATTCATCGCCAAATCAGAGACCCTCCAAAATAGATGGTTTTCCAAGAAAACTATTCTGCTAAGAATCCATCGCCCCCCCCCAACAAAAAATAGATAAATGCAAATATTGTTTTTAACGTGTTTCCTTAAACCGCCCTTTACAAGGAATTGAAAAAAGCTCGGCTCCCGCAGAGCTCGATCCCCGTGCCGTGCGGGTTCGTGTGAGTCGTGCCAGGTCCAGGTGGAGGAGCAGGTGGCTGCGCTGGCGATGCTCCAGAACTTGCCGCAGCAGTTGGCGTCTCAGGAGACCAAGCTCCGCGACATCCAGGAGGCGGACAAAAAGACTTTTCTCCACTGCTGGGTTGGATCTTTAGACTTCAACTTTTTAGGATTCCCCCCATATTTCCTTTTCAACCAGCAACAGTTTAACTTCTTGCTGGGGGATCTACAGCTCCCAAGTTTTGGGAGAACTCGCGACGGGTCTGGAGCAAGGGTCCGAACTACCCCTCCCCCCACTCCCATTTGCTGAAATGAATATTTTTATTTGTCCCTTGTTGGGTTGTAAAGGGAATCGATTTCACTTGAATATATATTTGTTTTACCTTGTTGGGCTTTAAAGGGAAGCGATTTGGCTACTGGGAGTATATTTTTTCTCCGAGGGACCGCAGCAAATGGAGGCCCAACACGGGTGTTGCTTCTAGAGGTCCCCCAAAGGGTCTTCCTGGTGGTTTCACTTCAAAGCCACCCCATAAAGGCCAAATTGACGGTCTTTTTTCAGGAATCGGATGTGGTTTCCCGTCAAAACCACCCCAAGGGAACCCTCAAAAACGGCACGCCCAAATTGGCAACCTCGTTAACTTCACCGACCCTGCGAAAACATCCAGGGGTGGCTTTAGGAACAATGAGGCCTATTTTAGGGGGTGAGGTTGACATTCTGTTGCATCCACTTTCTGAGCCACGCCAACAGTTTTTTTTCTTCAACCATGTTCAAGAGCCCAGCTGTTCAATCAGCAGTGCTTGGGGTTTCCATGTAACCCGGCGAGTTTTTGTTTTTTTTCCCCCGCAGAGGGGGGGGGCCTCTAGGTGTCCATGGTCCTGGGGGGCTAAAGGTGGAGAAGCCTGAAAGGGACCGGGTTTGGAACCCGGGACCAAGCCTCGGAGTCAGGCTCCATGCCTGGCTTGGGAGAGTACTTGCTACCCTTGGCTTCAACCCCCATGAAAAGAAAGGCTTTGGGACCCAATTTGGATGATGAAAATCCTTAAATAAACAATGGTGGTTATATGAGCCCCCATTGTTTTGATGGTGGTTTGAATCCCAAGGAGTAGTGTCTTCTCGTCTTGCCTTTCGTGGTGTATTTGTTTCCATCTCGTAAATCTGACTGTGACTGCTGTTTCTTCGAGCTCGAAGTTCTTGCGCACTATCGGAAAGCCGCCATACCCAAACTGGATGTGTCTCAAATTCGTGCACCCCCCATTTGGGTGTGTGTTCTTTGTTTCTTTCCAAAACAACCCTAAACAGGGTACAACAACAAGACAGACACCGAGTTGCAGATTTGAAAAGGGATCCGTAAAAAATAAAGAACAAAAACAGTCCACGACTCAAGTCAGGCCTTCAAATCCGCACATCACTCTTCTATTGTTTGGGTTCAGGATCCGAGTGTTGCAATGGTGCGTGCCCTATGGTGAAGAGTTAGTTCATGAGCTGCATATTTTTCAGAAAAATGGGAGTTACTCGCCGAATTCTTCCACGTCAAAGGGGGACAGAATGAAGAACAGGTGCTGAAATGGCTTTCGTGTTCTTCGAATGTCCCTAGCTAAAGCTGAAAGCGCGCATCTGGGCAAATGAATTATTCCCCACCCTAGGAACCTTGGGGCAAGTCCAAGTTTACCTTCTCTGTCCGGGAAACCCTATGACCATGCTCGTGAGCCACAAATTAATTCCCCCTTTGGGGACCCGGAAGTCAACGGTAACTCACTGTTTGGGACCTGACCAAAAAATATCGTGGCTCAGACCCCTGACTTCAAATCCCCAAGCCACCAATGCAAACTACCCGCTAAGGCTTCCCTGAAACCATTCGAAGCCCGAGACGGGCAAGCCGGGAAAAACAAGAAAGCAGAACGCACGTTGCTTCGCTTTGATCTCCCGCATCTTGCAGACTGATTACATCCGCAGTTTTGGCCCAAGGAGGTCGGTTTGAGTGACCGTGGGACCACTGGGAGGTATCTTGAGCGAGGTCTTCCAGAGAAACGTGAATGGCCCAAGGCTCATCTTGCCCCAGCTTTGCATGTCTTGGTTGCAAATCGAGGATTGTTCCTCTTACGTTTTCACACGAGCATGTTCACCAAAAAACGGGCTGACGGGCCGGGCTACACATTTCTCTGGCGACCACCAGCGCGAAACTAGGCAGCTGCCAAATCAAGTTGCCAATGCACGAGCCGATGAGTTCATTGACTGAACATTTAGCACCTCGGATTTCTGGATCTTGTTTCAACATATTGCTCTGAGAGATTGGTATGAACATTTTTTGGGGAAGACCACTTTCATTTGATTTTAAACAAGCCAGGTTGTTTTTTGGTGCCAATCCTCTCAGGAAGTGAGCAAAAGGGTACCTAAGCCCTCCAAAGTCCCTTCAACATGGGTTATTGCCCCAAATTATGGGGCGCATTCTGTCTTTTTTGTAGTTTGAGGTTATAGGTACCGTCTAGGTACCCTCAAAACAACTTTTACCCCCACATCGACGGCGACTTTTCCTCCGTTTGAGGCAACATTTTGGCAGCTGCTTGGCAGGCCCTGGGTAATTCGCTAGATCCCGCCCCCCGCACCCATGCACCATCCAGGAGCGACGGAAGCGGTGCGGCTTCGTTGGTTGGTTTGGAGACAGCTGGTAACATTGGGCCCGGAAACATGGGCAGAGAGATCAGAAGTCCCTCCGCTACAGAGGGGACTCTGGAGTTTGCAAAGAGCGATGTTTTTTTCGGGTCAATGCGTCAAGAGGCGACTCTTACTTTGGAGTATTCCTTAGGGCCATGAGGGTACTTCTGAGGGTTTCAGTGAGCTCGGAGGTGATTCTAGCCCCTTTTGGTTGGTGTTCAAGGGAAGCCAAAGAAAACTACCATCTTGAGGGCCCAAGCTAAAAAGACCCAAATGAGCGTGAATTTTTGGATTGGGTACATTTCGGTGGGATTCACCAACCAAATGTTTTGGCTCTCCAAATCTGCGCCCGAAGCTCCGTGAGAAGGCCTCGCCCATTAGACCTAGAGGAGCTTGGAGCGATCCTGCGATCCAAAAACAAATGTTGAAACACAGGCCTGGATACTCCGGTTGCTGGTATCATCTTGTCACAATTAAGCCTTAATGTGTTTTGGTTTAGCATTGCTCAATCAACATGTTATGAACAAATACAGCAACAACATGGGCAGAGCAGCTGTCCCGTATCTCTTTGGTTGAGTCTTGTGTTGCTCAATTCACGTGCTGCGTAGATGCTACATCCATTCGTAGATTGTTCAGAGTCCACCGACTGTCGTGGTTTCGCAAAGGAGTGCCACCGGCAAGCCACATGATAACGAAGCACACTGAACGTGGATTTTCATTTTCGAAGTTTCTCATGGTGGAAAAGGCTCCTAGTTGCTTGGTGATTCCCAGCCATCCGGTTCCTTAGGTTTATGTCTTTTAGTTGGTCTAGTCGGGGGTTTCCATTTACCTATATGGACCCCCTAAAATCCTAAAAGTTATAAACTTCGGCAGGAAATCCGAGGATAGCGCGGGTTGGTCTTCGAACGGCAAGCCACAAGGAAATCAGTTCCTCTTTCGGGGACCAACTCCTATTTTGTTCGGAACACCCTGTTCCGCGACAGGCTCTCCCGCAGCCTCTATTTTGAACGCTGGCACCTTGGATGAATTGAGAGGCTTGGGCGTACGCGAGGGACCTCTCAGCGTACAGGTTGCCAGGGGACCGCCAGAGCTAGTTGCCCCTTGAAGGAAACTCGTCTTCCACTCCAAAACGGCAGGTTCCGTGGCAACTTGGACAGGAGGGTAATTAAGTGGGAGACTCAGGCAAGTGATGTTTGTGTAGATGCTCTTGCTGAATCAATCAAGGGGTGCTAACGTGCAGGGCTCGATTATATAAAAATATTCGTCAACTAAGGCCTCCATACACTTGGTTTTGTCGGAGTTTTCTCCGTTTCCCTTTAAAGCGTAGTTCATAGAACCCATCGCAACTTTTGGCTTGGACATCCAGGCAGCCCCAGTTGCTGTTGCTGCGTTGCTGTTCCCACCCCGCGTCCAGGCTATGGGTTCCTGAAATCCCGTGTCTCGGTCTCAGTGTCAGGGAACCCGGCAATTCCAATGACTGCACGCTGATCCGCACGGTTAATATTAGTATATATATATATATATGTACGTAGATATAGAAATAATTATAAATACAAATATACATGCATATATATATACATATACATATATATACATATATATATATATACATGCCCCCTCCGCACGCCTTCCTAGTGAAGCTTGTGCTCGTAGAGGTTATCCTTGTGTGTTGCCTCTGAGATGCGAAGTTTTGCTTATTTCCTAAGGCTCCTGATGTTTTTTGGGCCCTCAAAACGGGTTGTTGTCTTGCTGTGTCCCTTTTTTTTGACACACAAGGCATGGCATAGCTTCCTACACCCTCTTTGGCTTACATGTCCCTGAGGAATTTGCCCGGGTTCTGTATTGGAGGGCCCTTGGGGTCATGAGCCTTAGGCCTTCCCCCAATGTCGACCCATAGCTTGGGTGTGCAACTTCCCAGGTGGAGGATATGAACATTCCCTCTTGAACGGAGCGTCTCGAATGAAATTGGCTGTTTATTGCGGGTCAACATTGAATGTCCCAACTGCTCTGAGGCCAATTTGTCGCGACACCTTCTGACATACGTGGTTGAAACTTGGTACAAGACTTCAGGTACGTAGCCCTTGACTCGTACTAGTTCAGTGGGCAATCATCTACAGTGCAATTCAAGAGGATAACCCAGATCCAAAAAAAAGGGTTCGGCATTCCCATGCTTTGGGGTGGATTAGCATGACTGACACTCAGTGCGGTGTTGCTCTTTTAGTACTTGATGGCAAGCTGCGAAGCGATCAATTTCCTTTTAAGGCGGCAATGCTGCCACCTTTTAGTTTTCGGAGTCTTTCTCACCTCCTAGAGTCTCCATGACCCTTTAAAAATGGGGTCATTCATTACCCTAAATAATGGGGTCATGGACCTATTTTTAAAGGGTCATGAAGACTCCAGGCTGTTGTGAAGCAGCTTGCACTGTTTATCCTCGGTTGGGCCCCAAGAAAGATTGCCCGTTTTTCTTGATCCACTAGCAAATTCTGCTTGAAAGGGCACCCACCAATCAGCCCCCTGAGTGCCCTCCAAAAGTGTTACTTTCCTTGAACTTATCAGAAGCATGCCGTTTCTTGGTTTTCCCATGAAAACGCCTGATACTCGACGATTTTTTGGCAGGTGATGATCGGCTGCTGGTTGTGCACAATACATTTCTGGACATTCGTGCCGACGAACGCAGCGGTCATAGGCGGGAGTCCATGAGCAGGACTTGGGGAAACTTTTTGTCCAACCAACCAGAACCCTGCCCCTTGTGGCCAGACACACAAGGAGGTGTTTTAAGCTTGGTGGCTCCCAGCCATCCCATTACCCTTTTGGCTTTTTAGTGTTTAGTGGCAGTTTCCATCAAACCCACCAAAAAGTTAAACTTTTAGCGGGAGATCTGAGGGCAGCCCAGTAAAGTGATATTTTTTGCTCGTGTTCGCCCCCTGCATTTCACAGGCAACATAGGCTTCCGGGTTTTCCTTGGGGCACGTGCGGGTTTCAGTTGCGAGCTTCAGCCTGTAGGCGCCCCTGAGGCTCCCACATATGGCAACGAGTGTTCCTTTCGAGGGTGGTTCTCATGGTTACCTGGCAGGTAAATGGAGCCACTAGCGAAGTTGAGGATTTAGAATTTGTTTCTTTGGCGTAATGTTTGTGCCGTAAGCAAGAGGCTGCTCAATACCTCGCTCCCTAAGTTCTTGGACTTGGATGTTTGTGGCCAATTCACTCAAAAAGTGAGATATTTGATACATTTGATTTCTGTCCTCAGGCTTCGGGTATCACATTGGTGCGTCTTCATTGAAAGCGATTCAGCGCTGGTTTTTTCGCCATTGCTATGTATGGGTGTGGGTCAAACATAAATGCCAAAGGGTTGCCCTGGTCAATCCAAACAAGGACTAAACCCTGCGGTTCCCTGGTGGTTTCGTTTTGACCCATCATGGACCCTCGAACTGCCCTTTTTGGTTCAGTAACCCATCGTAAGGGTAGTTTCAGGGTCCAGGCTTTGGGAGCAGGTGAGCGAAAACGTGCTTACCAAATAGCTTGCCGCAAAACTCGGCGCCGAATTCGATGAATGATAAGAACAATTGCATACATGTTTTACCGGGGGGGGGGGGGGGGGGCGGCGGGTGTTTGCTTTAAGAATACATCTGGGGTTGAAGCAAAATGACAACGACAACCATAATTGTATGGGGTTCCCTGTTGAAGACACATCGCTCTGTATGGGATTGTTCTCGTGTAGAGCCATCAAGGAACACCACTCTTGGTGAACAATACCCCTATTGGGCTATCTACCAATTCTGCAAGCTCTTTGTCTCTCTTCCGCTCTCTCTCTCTCTCTCTCTCTCTCTCTCTCTCTCTCTCTCTATGTACATATATATATACACACATGCATGGTTCCGGGGTGAGATGCACCAAATTGTCCCAAATGTAGCTCATGAGGGGGATGACCATATTTATATATATACATACATACATACATACTGACAGACATACATACATTCATACATACATACATACATACATACATACATACATACATACATACATACATACATACATACATACATACAATACATATACATATACAACATACATACAATACATACATACATACATACATACAATACATACATACATACATACATACATACATACATACATACATACATACATACATACATACATACATACATACATACATACATACATACATACATACATACATACATACATACATACATACATACATACATACATACATACATACATACATACATTACATACATACATACATACATACATACATACATACATACATACATACATACATACATACATACATACATACATACATACATACATACATTACATACATACATACATACATACATACATACATACATACATACATACATACATACATACATACATACATACATACATACATACATACATACATACATACATACATACATACATACATACATACATACATACATACATACATACATACATACATACATACATACATACATACATACATATATATATATGTATATAATATACAGTTCAGTAGGCGGGGTGAAATGATACCACCTCGCTCAGGCCACGGCGGCGGTACACCTGGAGTGGGGTGCTTGAGCGACTCCAGCAGGAGCTTCGGAGCTTCAGGGGAGCGGCCGTTTCTTTGGTGCATTTTGCTTGGAATTTTAGGACTTTACCTTTTTGCCAACTAATGGGTTGTCCAGTAAACCACTAAGAGTTCAGCTTTTAGAAGGGGAGCAGATTTCGCAACCGAGGCTTGTGCTGGGGATGCTTCCATTTCCTGAAACTACTTGCGATCTGTGCGAGAGATGCAGGGAATAGGGTTGTGAAGCCTTTAAATCCAGGTTTTGATCACACGGGACGCACTGCGAAGGATCTGCAGATCACACCCCGGGGACCTCAGGCTTGATCGATCCGGTGTTTTCGGGAGTGCGTCCGAGTCCTTCAAATTTTAACAAATAGTACATAAACAACTAATAAATCAATGACTACAATCAACAACAGCAAACATATAACTTGACCGCTATTGGGTTGGATCTTTAGACTTTATTTTTTGGGAATTAAAGGTGTTATCTACTAAACCCCCAAAAAGTTAAACTTTTGCAGGGGGGTCAACAGCAACCAAGATAAGCAATGAACATCATTGAATAACAACTACACAATCATTAGGCTTTAGTGACAATACATGAGTAATAGCAATCAATCAATGAATCAATACACAACACAAGTAAATAAGTTGATAACACCCATATGTGTGACTGGGAACCCTTGGGGGATATCATTTCCATGGGGTCTATTTTCATGACACATTTTGCTTGGGGCTCTAACACTCAAAAGTCATAGCCGGGGATGCCAGCACGGTGGCTATTCTCAAGTTTTAACTTGTGAGCGCTTTTTTGAGGGTTCCCCTTTTCCATGTTTTTGTTCAAGAAAGCCACACTTGAGGGCTGGTTTCTGTACAGAACCGGGCGTTTCTCAAAAGTAGGCAATGCGAGAAAGGGGCGGGGATGTCCCTTTTTCAAGGGAGCTCACAGTGGCACCAGGCACAAGCAACGGTATAAGTGGACCGTTGGAAGGCTGTTGGCAGTTTTTTTTTTTTTTTTTTTTTTGGTGTTTTTTTTCAGTGTAAATTCCCTCATACTGTCAAAGGGTCCAGGTGAGTTAGAGACAATCCCAAGTGTCGGCATCGATTGCCATGCCTCGCAGCCCTTTTGCCTCCAACATGTGCGGGTTTTGTGCGCTAAATTGTCATGGGTGTGGGTCCAAATTAAACCACTAGGCGACCGCAGGTGTTAGTCCATGTTTCCATTGGCCAAGGTTCTATTTTGGGTACCTATTTTTGACCCACAGCCACATAGTACCAGCCGGCTGGGCTCCAAACACTGCATTTTGGTTCCCCTACCTGGATTTACTTGCTGGTGCGATAGGGAGTGGCTCTGGGTGTTGGGGGATGAACTGGAAAGGGGACTCCCGAAAGAAGGAAAGCAACAGTTGGATGGTTTATGCGCTTCATTCCATTTCTCATTCCCTGCTGAGAACCAGCAAGTTTGACACAGTCAGGGTCTGGCTTGTTAGGGGGTCTTCTTTTGGTGTTTTTGGGACTCCTTAGAAACGCCAACAATTTTTTGGGGGTTTCCCCACATGCCACCAAAAGAACTGGCGTTTTGAAGAAGCCGTGGCTGAAGAAGCCCGGGTGGCTTTCATTCTTCTAGGGGAAGCTTCCCCATTCTTTCCAGGGATCCTTTTCAAGAAACCAACACAAACCCAGGTTGGAACCAGCGCTCGGTTTTCGAAAAGAAGGATGGCGGGGAACCAAACCGTTTTTTGTTTTTTTTGCTGGTGCACAAGAATGGAAAAGGAATCAATCCGTTGCTTGATCCCTTGGATTTGTTTGAGAAGAACGAGGGTTTTCAGGAAACCAGCAAAAAAGCCACGGTCGAAAAGACATGGGAATCCAACCCTTGTTTTTTTTGGTTTAAAGAGAACGACGGTTGAAAAGAATGGAAAAGGACTCAAACCCTTGAGGATTTGCTTGAAAAGAATTGATGGTCTTCAGGAAACCAACAAAAACAAACATGGTTCAACAAAGAAATGGAAAAGGAATCCAACCCTTGTTTTTTTTTGGAAAAGAGCGATGCTTGAAAAGAATGGATGCAAACTCTTGGGGAGTCCAACCCCAGAAGTTGCACGACGTCGTGTCGCCAGGCTCAGACGCCTCCCGAGCCCGGAAGATACCCTCCGTCCACGGACAACTCCGAGCCCGCGGCCGAGTTGTTTTTTTCCGCGAAGCCGATGGTGACCGTGGAGAAAACCCCTGTTTGCTCAGCGGCGGTCAACAATAGGCCAAAATGGCTTGCCCTGGTAAATGGAAACATGGACTAAAACCTGGTCCCCTGGTGGTTTAATGTTGACCCAGAATATGGGGGTGGTTGTTGGCCCCTCCAAGACTGGTCTGACTCCCCACATTTCACACAAAAACACCCCCATATGAATAAGCACGGGTTTATTCATTTGGGGTCGACATTATGGTAGATGGGCTCTCAAATCTCACTCCCCGAGCAACTCTGAACTTGAAACTTCTGTTTGGACCTCTTTTTTTGGTTGTTTGAGCCATGTTAAGTGGTCAACAACAGTATTGGTTGCTTGTTTCTCACCAATCCACTGTGGAAGTGAGAAACAGGGAGCCCTCAGGATGGTTGTTTTCCTTTTTGGTTGCACGGTAGTTGCACCTAAGTGAAAGGGGTCTTTGAGAAACTCTACCTGGTGTGGGAACAAAGCCCTTTTATGTTTGGATTTCTGTGTCCTTCTGTGGCACCCTTCTCCTTGTGGGTTTGTTCGTGCTTGGACTCCACAAATATGGGCACGCGCTAGAGCTCGAACCCTTCTCGTGGATGTTTTGGAGAGTTGCTGGGCCGTCAGGGAACGAGTCAAACCCATGTGTCCGAGCAGAACTCAAAACCCGTCAGCTTGCCGGTTTGGATTGGTGGTGGGCGATTTGAAACCCCCGGCTCTTGTGAAATGGGAGACTTAACCGCCAAACCATCGAGCTCCAAACCATCAATTGGAGTGAAGCTGAAATCGGGGGGACCAAAAGGCTTGTGGTTTTCCTTTGGTTTCCTTTCATATCATATATATATATATACATATATATTTATGGTACCCCCCCCCCCCCAAACCCACGCCCCAAGAGAATTAGACTGTATGTGCAGTACTTTTGTGCGATTTCCACCCCCTTTTCAGGCACTCCAATTTTGAGCATGCAGCTAAACCGCTTTAAAGCGCTTTAGGGCGCTTTTGGATCTAAGATTCAAGATTCAATATTAATTCCCAGGACACTAGATCTTGAATCTTGAATCCAGATGGGACCCCCCAAAACGCTTTGACGCGCTTTAAAGCACATTTGGATCTAAGATTCAAGATTCAAGATTCCCAGGACTCTAGATCTTAAATCTTGAATCCAGTATGGGACCCCCTCAAAACGATTCTATACTGTACCAAACTTTGCTTATGTTGCGAATTGTCCATTTAACTTGTGATGACATAGCTTGAGTGTATGACCAGGATATGTATGAAATGATTGGACAAAAGATCGAGAGGAGGAGTACCACAGACAGTTTTATTCAGACCGTAGAAGAGCAAATGCTATGAATAGGGGTGGCAAAATCTTAATGAAGCATCTGCGAAAGTCTGCCAAAATTGTGAGATGAGCCTGTAGATGAGCCCACTTCTTGTAATATCTGTGTAACAGTTTACTTGACCCCCTTACATAAGCAGCAGGCGTGGGGTTTGGGTTGCTTATATATATTTATATATATGCATATTTGCATGGGTGTGTGTGTGTGTGTGTGCGTGTTGGTGTTGCCCGGGTTCTTTCCAATTGGAGGGACGCTGATAACACTTTGGGGAGAAGCACCTGGTCTTTCGGTAGCCTAAACAAGACAGGCTCGGGTCACACGCGAGCTCCTGGCTTTGGTGACACACTTTGCCCAGCCCTCCTTGATGAGTTGCCCTGACTGATGAGACATGTGAGGTTGACGATGAAAGTATTCAGACATATGGGTCTATCTCTTTTTTGGGAGGGTACCCGTTTTTGAGATTTCAAACAGAAACCTTAAAAAAAGAGAGAACACCGCCATGTTGGAAGGGTTCAACCAGAAATGTCCGGTCATATGCAAAACATCCCTTAACGTAGTTCGAGGTCCTTGGAGATCCGCACGGTCTCGAGCCGGTGTTTTCGTTGAGGTCCAGCGGCTCGGACCAGGCGTGGCCGAAGGATGCATGGAATGTGTTTTGTTTGTTGTCCCCTTGTTTCTGGCGTCTCCGAGGACTCCATGACCCTTTGAAAATAGGTCCATGCCCCCATGATTTAGGGTCATGACCAACCATTTTTATGGGGTGAGAAGAAGACTTTGGGTTTAAAGGGAAGCGATTTCACTTCTGGACAGATCTTCTGGTTTTTGCCAGGGGGCCGAACAAGCAAATGGAAGCCTTTCCCGTGACGTGAAGCGACTCGACCTTCTGACCTCAGAGTTCCCCTTGGTCCGTTTTTTGGTCATGCCGACCGTTTATTGCTCGGTCCCTACTTGGATGTTGGGCCAAGTTAGTAAGTGGTTCGCCAATGGGGGTATAACCCCCTAGTAGCAAGGTTAACCCTACTAGGGGGGACTAAAAAGTGGGTTATCACCTACGTTCGCACCAACTTACTAACTTGGCCAAACACGCAAGTAAGGAGCAACTAAGCCAAAGTTCAGCCGTTTTTTAGTGGCAAGAGGTGAAGCAGCTGAGACGTGATTGTTTTTCCTTTTTGACGGATTCCCTTGAGAAAGGATCACAGCAGTACACTTGTTCCCATGGAAATCTGAGACCGCGTTTGACCCTTAATGGGAACTTAACCCTTTAACCGAGTTAGGGCAATGTCTTAGGCTTACCTCTGGCTTTCCAAAGGGACGGGCCAGGTTCCAACCATGATTTGTCAGTGAATCCCAGTTTCCAGTATAAGTACCAGTAGAAGAATAAGGGGCGCCCGCGGCATGAAACTATGATTCTTGATTTGCTGATATTTTACCCTCTTCTTGAACCGGGCGTACACTACACTTTTCTATTGTAGCCAGCAATGTTCCTTATTTCGGCTTTTAAAGGCTGGTTGTCTTGGTTACCTAATAAACTGGGTTGGCTGTGAGTTTTCAGAGCGCCTCCCAACATGCCCCGGCAGGACATAGGTAGGGGATGTCTACCAACGGGTTGAATTGTTGTTTGCCCCAAGCCTGAAATGGATTGTGACCTGTTTTTGCGCCTAGGTTAGCTTCACTACGCATAGATTCTCGAATCTAGGAACCTGCTTTTCGTGGAAGCGAACTTGACGGGCTCTGATTCGTTGGCCTTGGAGTCAACCCTTGAAGGCGCAGTGTGACCTCAGACGGCCATGATGAAGCTTCAAGTTACCCAATGGACCGGTGGTTTGCAAGTTTGTAGTGCCCCTTTATCAACTCTTTTTGGGGATGGTTCCCCTACTAAAACAGACTACATAAAAAAAAAAAAAAAAAAAAACGCGGGTGGCCTTATTCTAACCTCTCTGCTGGAGGACCTAGCAGAGGAGAGCTGCGGTTGGGATTTTGTTCTTTCGAGTCATCCCGAGCTGTAAGCGATAGATAGAACCTCCGCCGGTACGGGAGAGGTTCCGCGGGTTTCGCTTCTTTCGCTAGGTCCTAAGACACGGCTCTTGGAACCTCATCGTCTCTGGAGAACAAAAAACCTGTTAACCTCGGACATATATATATATATATATGTATATATATATATGTATGTATGTGTTCCCCTCCAATGGCGAAATCCCCACTCAACCAGGGCCCCCTCACACATATTAATCAACAAGGGTTATCAATCCGCGGTTGCCATTACGTTGACACACGTGCAACAAGGATCTTTTTGTTTTTTTTTGTCGGGGACGAGAGGATGGTCTCGGTCGCCAGGGCACGGAGCAAGAGGCAGAGGAGGCAGAGGAGGCGGACAATGTAGAGGCAGGCTGTCGCCTCTTCTGACTGTCAAAATCTGAGGGTCACAGTCCCCGGCAGATAGACTGTCGCTAACTCAAACACACCAAGGAACCCACTGCCAGATGGGTAATGGACACAGATGAGTCGGTCTGACCGGGTGCGATGTTGCATTGAGGTGATTCGCATCAGTTGAAAGGAGCTAAGTACTGTCCGGCGTACTTGCGTTGGAATCCCTCGTCAAAAAAAGCGATGGACGGGGGTCAAGAGGTTACCTGGTTCCGTTGCACAGATTATTTACAGGGCTCACTTGGGACCAAGTAGGGACCATGTGTTGTAAAAGCTGCGTTCGAGCCAGGACCGGATTCCTTTAAGCGCAAACGCACATTTCGTCTTCACCAGATCTTGTGGATGGATGAAATCGTGAACAACTTTGAAATCGTGGTTGAAACCATTGTTTTCGGTGGTGCGATGTCTGGATTTCCTTCATCACTACTAGGTCCCTCAGCTAGGTGCCCTTTTACGGAATCTTTTTGCGGGGAGGGTTCCCCTACTAAAATAGACCACAGAAAAAACATCGGGTACCCTTATTCTAACCTCTCTACTGGCCGACCTAGACTATCAAACCCTCGTTCATCAGGAAACATTTTACAGTTTTGTTTATTGTGGTTTAGTGGTTGAAAGCCCACTTAACTGCTAAGATATAAATTGTTGCTCCCCGTCCAACGTCAACCAAGATCAAACCTTTCCTTCATCACTACCTAGAGTCTCCATGACCCTTTAAAAATGGGTTCATTACCCTAATAATGGGGTCATGGACATAGGTGTCCTTTTTGGTTGTTTTGCTGAGTTTTGCTGGAAAAATTGATGGCACTGGTTTACCTGGTGGTTTAATCATCTACCAGGGCCATCTATTTCCCCTAAAAGGACACCTATGGTCATGGACCTATTTTTAAAGGGTCAGAAGGAGACTCCAGGTTGGTATTTCCCTTCAAAAATAAACTCCTTCCGTTGGGTTTCTAAGTTCGGTGGTGCGATGTCTGGATTTCCTTCATCACTACTAGGTCCCCCAGTAGTGCCCTGTTACCGTTTCTTTTTTGGGAGGAGGGATCCCCAACTAAAATAGGCGACAGAAAAAAGTTGGTACCAACTTATTCTAACCTCTCTACTGGAGGACCTAGTATTCCTCTTAAAAGAAGCCTTCTGTTAGGTTCCATGTTAGGAGGGGATGTCTGGATTTTGTTCGTCACTATCTATCCCTTCGGCCATTTTCCATGTCGCGAAAGGCGCGTTGGGAGTGGGCCAGGCACTGCCCTCGGTGGGCTCGTACAACCACATGGCTGGCACCTGCAACCCCTGCCGCTTCGTGCCCGGCGCCCCAGAAAAACGCCAAAACCAGGCGCCCTAGGCGCGCGCACTCTTCGGCGGGATGCCGCGTACATGACGAAATTTTAAGAAGGCAATTGTTCACTTCCTGGTGAAAAAGGGAGGCCTGGTAAAGAGGGTGTTGCGAACAACAAGTTAGGCAGGAAGGGGTACTGTACATGGCAGAATTTTAAACAGGCAATTTGTCACTTCCCAATTTTCAGGGAGGCCTGGTAAAAACGGTGTTGTGAAAAAAAGTTCGACAACATGAACTTGCTAGCTCACATTTGGCAACGTGTTGGGGGGCCATTTCACAGCTTGGTAAGGGGTTTTAAGGGGAGTCGTTGAAGCTTGTCAACCTGATGCTAATGTGAATGTTTGTTATTATTTGTTCGTGACAGTTTTCGCGAGCACATCGTACACCATAGAACCCCGGCTCGAACTCGAAGGCCGGTGCCTTTCTCCAAGAGACAAACGACAGTTCTTTCCAGTGGCCTCAGAAAGCTTCAAGACGCCCTCAGAAGAGTTCAACAATTATGACCCCCTTTGTTTGGCCCACATCTACTAAAAAAAAAACGCTGTGCCACAGCTGGACTCAACATTTTTTGTTGCCATTCTGAGTGATCTTAAGTCTCAGTCGGCATGGGTGCAATGGGTGCGCAATGGTTGTGGATGCTGAGCTTGTATATGATCATGTGCGCCGGCACGGGTGCATTGGTTGTGGATGCGCGCATCAATGAACGGCTACAGAAAGTTGGCATTCAAACACTGGTAGGAATTCTGTTCAATGGCTAAGAACACCTCAAAAACGCCAGCAAGGTCTTGGGGAATGTGGTTGAATCATAGACGTTTGCCTTGGAATCAAGGAGTTTCCCTCAGCTCTGAGGCAAGGAAGAAGGGGCGTTCTCGGCTGCAGGCCAGAGAGAGAGAGAGAGAGAACTTACTGACTCCAAATGGAAGTTGGTCCTCCTTGGCTCCGTTGGAACTCTTCCCCATTCCTCCAACCATGTCTTTTTGTTGTCAAACATGAATTCAATCCCAGAACAAGGCGACCCTCAACCCCCCCCCCCCCAACCCTTTTCCTCTCAATTCTTCTCCCCTCCCTCCCCAACCCTCAACCCTCCCACACCCTCAACCCTCCCACACCCTCAACCCTCCCACATGTTGCCTTCTTTCAACCACTATGCTTAGCCTGGCAGTCTAAGGAAAGCGACCATTTTGTTTCCCGGGGCCGTTCTGAGCCCCAAGGCATGCCAACCGCACATCCACCCTGGCTCGATTCTGCTTCCCCAGAATCCGACCACCCCCCTCAATGGACGTCCCCCGCACCGACCACCACCCCATGGTCCGGAATTTGGGACTTACGACTTGGGCCGCTCGCTCGCTGTCACTGTGATGGACTCTGAAATGTTTACATGGTTGTCGTTGGGAAACATTTTACATTTTTGCTTATTGTGGCTGAGTGGTTGAAATCCCCACTTAACTGCGAAAATTTAAATTGTTGCTCGCCTTCCAACGTCAACCAAGTTTACACGATGCCCCGCAACTCAGCAATCCTCTTAGCAATGTCAATGATGGAAGGGCGGTCAAGATCGGCGAGTCCTGTTTTGGGACCCTGGTTTCATGCCTTGCCGTGCAGGAGCGATTAAAAGGGTCCAACTGATCCTGGCAGCTAAATGCAGATACGCTGTGTTGTAGTCCTGGCTGGCTGTGACACCATTCTAGTGGCGGTTGGTTTGAACGCCCATCATCCCATGTGAGTCGGGGGAAGTGAAAAACGTCTCCCTTTGGTCCGTCTTGTTTTAGGAGACCCCCAAGCTGGTGGTTTTCCGCTTCGTTTCCTCCAAAACCGCCAAAGAATGGCTACCAACTCTAAACCCCCCCCCCCCCCGCCCCGGCAGGATCGGTTTTCACTGCAACTACTGCCACATGTGCCACGCCCCCGTCGAGCAGCCGACTTCCCGCCCTCGCAAGAAAGTGCGTGAAGGCCGGTTGCGCTTTTTTCGCGCTCTTTGCTTGGCCGTGTCGACTTGGAGGGGTACGTCTTTTGGTGGTGTTGCAGGAAACCTTTGATGGGGGAGGGGAACCACTTCATGTAATTTACTTGAGCAAATCTAGAAGAAGCTCGTCCTTGATAAAGGTTCCTTACCTTGAA
>CAUJNA010000602.1:456546-481546 GCA_963377175.1 Effrenium voratum | reverse complement strand
GTTTTCCTGCCTGCATGCCCGACTGTTTCTTTGTTCTTGTTGGTTTATTCAAAGTTTTTGTTTTGTTTGTTGTTGAGTGCTTGCGTGCTGCTGCTTGCGTCCGTCTGCGCGCGTGCGTGTGCAGTTGTTTGCACGTTGGCTCGTGTGTGTGTGTGTGGTGTGTGTGTGTGTGTTTGTGTGTGTGTGTCTGTGTGGGTTCGTGGGTGAGTGCGTGGGTGAGTGCGTGGGTGGGTGGGTGGGTGGGTGGGTTTTATTGGTCGGGTCTGGTTGCATGTTAATTAGTGTTTGTCTCAAGGTTGCATGATTGTTCGTTGCACATTAGCAAGGGGTGGTCCTTTTGGGTCCGTTGGTGAGTCTTACTGTGGACCCCGGATGACAAGACTGTGGATTCATCCTGGGCCGTGTCAAATTGGGCATAGCTCAATCAGCCAGGTTGAACCGGTCTCTGAACTTTCATCTGCGGTCGTGCCTTTCAAGGGTGCCCTTTCTTGGATTTGTTCAAGGGGCGAAAGAATAGAGACTGCCCACTTCAGACTTCAGGGGTTCCCGCTATTTTGACTAATGTCGTGTTTGGTTTTTTCCCAACTCCGCCCACTTCATGGGTTCCAAAGCGTGTTTGATTGCCCATGTCGGGTTTTTTGTGGATCCAACTCTGAGGTTACAAAGCCTCCATCCTGGCCATTCGTGACTCTGACCAATCCGCAGCGGCAAAGCGGAAGGCCATCCAGCAGCTTGGAGCAAAGTGCATAGTACCAACTCCAGCCTGGTGAGTCCCTTGTAGCCGGGGTCTCCTCCAAAGTTATTTGTTTTAAGATTTTTAGGTAGACATGGTAAACGAAATATGGAACATAGTCAGACATTGTTTTACATATATGTATATATATATATATATTTGGAGTATATACCTCAGAGGGCCAGGTTAAAGTAAACAGTATTGCTACCGCACTTTGAAACGGGTTTCGCCCAACCCAACAAAGACATCCCACAAGTGGCCCGTTCAATGATTGGCACCCATTGTGTCTTTCGTTGAATATGCCTCATACGAGCTTTCTTTTTGCTTTGCTCAGGCACTAGACCTCGATGGTATGCATTTGGACATTGGCTCATACAATTGGCCCGGGTCTCTTGCACACATTGGGGTGTGTCGTTTTTGGATTCGGATTCCTAAAATGGCCGAAAGGGGCTTCCTGTTGGTTTTCCTAACCCAGCAAACAAGGCGGTGTACCAACTCCAGAAAAGAGCCTGCTGGAAGTCACCGCCTGGGTTTTTCCAATTCAGATGGCAAGCGATGGTTTCCTTTCAATGGGGTTCGTTGGGGCTTTTGGAATTAGACTAAGCTCCCAGAACCCCGAAATGGAGGACCAACGGTGACCAACGTTTCTCCTCGGTCTCTCTCGTTAGGCTACGCCGGGTCTAGGGTGGGTGCAAGGTTGGCTTGGGGTCAGGCTGGGGTCCAGGCTTACTTCCGGCAAGTTTGGGGGCTGCGCGTGAGGTGCTAGGATGCTGTGGGGGGGGGAGGGAGGCCAAGAGATGACACCCGAATTGAGCCATCAGCGCACGCTCATTGACCCACCATGAGCCTCCAGAAAATTCATGAATGAGCTCCAAGCAACTCCACCTAGGTCCCCCAGTAGTGCCCTTTTACCAACTTTTTTTGGGGGAAGGTTCCCCTACTAAATAGACTACAGACAAAACATCGGGTATCAACTTATTCTAACCTCTCAAATCTGGAGGACCTAGCCACAATCTCTTCGTAACTATGGGGGGACCTCATGCGTATGAAGACAGCCGCTGTGGATTTGGAATGAAAACACATTGGAATCAGAGTTTTAATAGCTCAATGTCCAGGGTTGTTTGACAATGTCCAGGGAATGAGAAGGAGTTTTAATAATCACACCGTGTTTTTTTTCCCGCTCACTTGCGGCATGTTTTCCTTCTGTCCGGCTCGCTGGCTCGCTTGCAATCTGCCGATGCGGGTGAATGCCAGCGGGCTGCGTCTTGCCGGGCTCGGACCCTCTTGCCGGACTTTGGCTCTATCTGCTGAAAGGAACATGTTTTTCTCTTTTTCTCCCTTGCTGGTTTTAAAAGGAACTCGTTACTATGTTTTATTATTTTTTCCCTTGTTGGTTTCAACTGGAATTCATCACTACTATGTGTTATTATTATTATTTCCCCTTGTTGGTTTTAAAGGGAATCGATTTCACTACCGGACATATTTTCTCATTTTTTCCTGGAGCCTTAACCAAACGGAAGCTTTGGCTTCAAAACGGGCGAGGCTTGCCCGACTTAAGACCTGTGGCAGGTGCTGGTGTTAAAACCCTCTAGGCCCCGTGCCGAAATTGGGTAGCTGTTCTGAGGTCCTTGTTGGTGTTGCTTCCCAGGTTCCATTGATCGCCATTTGGCTCAAGACAAGATTGAGGTTCAAGATCTGATGTGTGACTGCGCACATACGTGACGGGCATTAAGAGCAAAATAACTGCTTGCGCTGCATTCGTCAGGACCACTGTCGTAACTATCATTCCTTCTTCCTTGCAACGTTTACACGGGTTCGGCTATAACGGCATCGTCCGTATACACCTTTCTACGTGGTTGGTATTAAAGCTTGAGGGTTCGGTGCACAGCGTCCCACGGGACGTCACCTTGCCGTCTCTTGACAGGTTATCAGCCGTAACTACAAGCTCTACACTGGACTGGGAGACAGCTGGTTTATTGCGGGTACAGGGACAATAAAGGAACGATAACCTACACAGTACAATGGCGTCTTCGGCGAGCCCAAGTACTGCAACTTTTGGGAACAGCAGCTCAGAGGGATCCAATGGATTGATGGCTCTTCCTGCGGTGATGGATATGGTTGCAGATTCACAGGATGAACCTGGGAGCGGAGGTTCCGCGCTATTCAGCGACATATCTACTCCCACAAGATCATGGAAGCAGATCGATGTTCATCAGGAGTCGAAGAAAAGAGAATCCCCACCGAGAAGATCATCATCTTCGCCTGCGACACCACGGACGTCGCAGAAGGGCGTGAGATCGACATCGAAGGGTGGGAGGTCAAAATCACCCACCAGTGCAGATTTTCGCGCCGTGATCAAAGAGAAGAATAAGATGGAGGTGGAGATCGGGGAATATCAGAAGACACTTGATGAAATGTCGGCAGCAATGGCGAATCTTAACCAAGAAGACTATGGAAGCACCATCCGGATCCAGGAGCTGGAAAGACGATGCGAGATTGCCAGCAAGCAGTCGGGACATCTAGTGAGTCACCACCAACACCACATGGCTGAGGCATGGCGCAAGTTTGAGGAAGAAGCCCAACAGATGCGCAAGGTGGAAATGAACGCATTTCAGTACGGGGAGAAGAAAGACATGGAGTCGAATATTATGATGCAACAGATGAGGCAAGCTGAAGGAACTATCATGGAGCAGAAGCGGGAGATTGCATTGATGAGATCCTACATGGCAAGCGAGAAGTCGGCCGCGCAGGAATCAGCTATACGTGCAAATCAGATACACCGTGAGGCTTCACAACAGATATCAGCTTATCAGCAACAGATCAGAGGCATAGAATCTTCTACATCTATCGAGAAGTTCAACGAGGAGGAGATGGTCCAAAGTCTGAAATCACAGTTGGAGCATGCACTCGTCAAGCGCCCCGAGACGTACTCTTTGGAGGACTCCAGGGAACAGCTGATGGCGAGGCTGAATGACGTTACAGTATTTGCGGAACAGGAATCGAAGAGAGCAGATTGCTTGCTTCGCGAAAAAGAAGAGATCGTCAAACAGTATGAGTCCGACGTGTCGATGAAGGACCAGATGATTGCTGTCGAAGGTGGTCATCGTCAGGATGCGATCTTGGAGTTAGCCCAGGTCAAAGAAGAGAAACAAGAGGAACGGTGCACGATGGACGAGAAGTCGAAGGAGGCTGAGTACTGGAGATTGACAGCTAAGGGAATGTACGATGAGTACCTCGAGGAGATGCATGAGCTTCAGGGACAACTGAAGGAAAGAGAGGCGACGCTCAAGCAAGAAGAGAGTTTTGTACGCCAACTCGATGCTGACAACGAGGAACTACGTGCACACAAGAAGCTGGAGATGCAGGAAGCCTCCAGCAGCAAAGATGGACATCGTGAACGAGCAGTAGTGAAACGCGCTGAGGGAGGAACCCAGGCTAATTCAAATAGGATAGACAAGAAGGTGGCTGGGTCAGTCCCGTCATCGTCTTCAAATCAAATCCCTAATTCGTCGCTGATGCCAGGTTCGATCCTCTTTCCGTCTTTCGGTGATCCAATGATCGATGTACACCTATCCCAGATGCAAGGGGTTGTTGGGCATGTCCCACAATCCACTACTACGACTGGTGGTGGTGATGGGGGGGGAAACAACGGTACTACGCCCCCATTGGATTACGGTGGATTCCCGCCCAATGGGAATGGGCAGGGAGCGGGTCGACGTCAGTTGAGCCTCGCTGGTGGCGGAGGAGGACCTCCGGATGATCCACCCGATGATGAGGATGAGGATGACGACGACGAAGGAGATGAGGAAGACGAGGAAGAAGAAGAGGAAGAAGACGATCGGACACGGAGGAGACGAAGGAGATCGAGAGATAACCGAGAGATCAAGAATGATCGACCGAGAATCTCGAGGAAAGAGGCCGAGAGAGTATCTATTCCGGCCTGGCCAAAGATCCATCAACTTGACACCTGGAAGATGCAACTGCTGATGAATGTTCTGAGCGCATGTGCAGATCCAGATACCGACGCATGGACGAAATGGCTGGAGCAGGCTCTTGGGTTGAACCCAGACCTGGATTTGCTTAGCGATTCAGGTGGCGACAGATTTGCTACGATAGATATTAAGATGGCCATGGGCATGCAGAACATGCTGAAACAAGCACCTGACGAAGCCAAGGACGTATACCTCGATGCTACACGACACTCTGAACTACGACATCAACAAGGGGTGATCGTGAAGGGACGAGAGTTGGTGGCATTAGTTATGCAATCATTCAGAACTTCCGATAGAACGGATCTTGTCTACCACATCGAGCATTATTCAACCTTGACTTTCCTGGCGACAAGAACTTGGTCATGTTCAGGAACAAATGGTATGATTTGCTGCTGAAGATGAGGAGCGAGGACAGACCCAGTAAGCTGGCTCTCAGAGACATCCTTTACAGGAAGATCAAAGGGAGCAAGAAGATGGAGTTCGGCCTCAATGCCTACCATAGACTACCGGACAAGCATCCTCAGAAGACGTATGAATTCTTATTGGCGTTGATCGACTATCAGATCAAGGCAGATCGGGAAGACCTGATGCTCGACATGAAGGAGAAATCGGTCAAGTCGATGATGAAGTCAGGCGGGAAGGATGCGGCTCCAGCAACTGGCAAACAGGAGAACCAGGGTGGCAAGGGCAGAAAGGGGAAACCCGGTGGACCTGATGCCGCTCCTGTGCTCCCAAAAGCCAAGGCAAAGGGCCACGCTGGCAAGAACGGCAAGTCCGACGGTGCCAGCGACAGAGGCAAGAGTCCGGGCGGAAGCAAGGATAACCCCTGCTGGTACCACTTCAAATCGGCGAAGGGGTGCGTGAAAGGGAATGAATGCACTTTTTCCCACAGCAAGAAGACGGAGCATAAGTTGGAGAGCATGTCCAAGGGGAAAGGAAAGGGCAAATCCAAGTCCAGATCATCGTCACCAAAGAGAGATGATGGAGCATGCTTCGCGTTTCAGAAGGGGAAGTGCGATAGGGGAAGCGCTTGCAAGTACAGGCATGAGCTCATCAAGAACAATTCAGCTCCAGCAACGTCAAATGACAAGGCGCAAGCCAAGTCGAAGGCTGCCGCCAAAGCCGCAGCGCCTGCCATTGCGAGGAGGGCCATCGCAATGCCCGCGATAGTCCTGAAGCAATCGGCTCCTGCAGGGAAGGTAAGCTTCAAGAAGGACGTTGATCATGTCGAACCGGACGAAGCCGAGACTATCTACCACGAGCACGATGACGACGCGATGAGCGAATCATCGAGATGGTCTGGCGAGTCCGAGATCCCCGAGAAAATGGTGTGGTTCAAGGAAGTGCTCGACGTCGACGAGAATGGGGAGATCACCTACCTCGAAGACGAGAGAAGGCAATGGGAACGAAAAGGGGAATGGTACGGTTATGAGGACAATGAGAATGAGCCTTATCAGTACGTGTACGTCGATGAGAAGAAGTTCAAAAGCAGTGATCATCGTGAATTATCAGCCTATCAAGTCCAACGATCATTGATACGTGCGAAGATACTGAGAGAAGTGGTGGATGATGTATATAAGAAGCACTACTTCCCGGTGACCAAGGAGAGCAGCATAATGTTCGAGTATGATCGGAACAAGGACGAGATCAAGGAATCGGCTGTCGACTGGAAGAAACAGCATGGTATGCCGAAGAACGTTTTCGCCATGTCAACGTGCATCAGCAAACGGGTGAAATGGTTGATGGACACCGGATGTGGTCATGATCTCATCGGAAGAGCCAAGGCGAAGAGCCTGGGTGTCGACATCGTGAAAGATGACGACGAGATCGTGTTCCAGACCGCGAATGGTTCCACTTCCACATCTGATGTGGCCAAGATAGTCGTGGACGAGTTGGACGAGACTGTCGAGCCGCATGTATTGGATGAGACACCCACGGTATTGTCAGTGGGGAGGAGATGCATGAAGATGGGTTATGCATTTCACTGGATGCCTGGTAAACTACCTTTCATGGTTACGCCAAAGCAGGGATTCGTGCACTTGCAGGTCAAGGACGACATCCCGTACCTAGTGAGTGATGGTAAACTTCGGAGTAACAGGCATCGCCCTACGATAGACGACCTCAAGGAGCACTTTTCGGAAGTATTGGCGATGGTAACGAACGACGAGGCAGATCAGGGAGGTGACGATGAGAACGACGTCACACCCGCCGCTGTCGGTGAGTCCGCAGAGGCCGAGGGCGAACACCACGACGGGGCATTCGACTTCGGGCCACCCGGAGGAGCCGGTCCGGTACGTCCGCCTCCCGTGGCTGAGGAAATACCTGTAGATGTTGGGTCAGTCCCGCATCGACATGGTGATGCCGAAGCTCACGAGGAAGAGGTTGATGAAGATGATCCAGATGCCGGAATCGAAGTAGACGTGTACGAAGGATCATCAATAAAGAGGAAAGTGGGAGTCCTCAAGAAGGACGCCAATTCCATAGCTCATTTGCTTACACACAGATACCGAAATCCCTTCTGCGAATCATGCGTCAAGGCAAAGATGAGACACTTCAGATCGCGAACGGGAGCATTCAAAAGAGAAGTGAAGACGTTCGGTGACCTGGTGACGTTCGACTTTGTGACGGCATCAGGAGACCATGAAGTGGAAGGCAGGTATGCGCTCATCATCCGGGACATATATACCGGAATTATCATGGCTTATCCCACCGCGAGAAGAGACACTGACTCAGTCGTCAGGGCTATCAAGCACTTCTGCGGGAGGAGGAAAATCAAGCAGGTATATTCGGATGACGGCCCGGAACTGATCAATGCGTGCGTGGAGCTGAAGCTGAACCACGACCTATCGCTGCCTGGACGGCCGCAGAACAATTCCCTTGCTGAAAGAACAAATCAATTCATCATCGACCAGACTTCGGCTTGTCTAGTACATGCCGGTCTACCCACGTGTTATTGGGTGCAGGCCATCACCACTCTGTGCCATCTCATGAACATCGAAGAGGTGAACGGATCGAGTGCATGGATGAGGCTGCATGGCGAGGAGTTCAAGGGCGAGAAGATACCTTTTGGTGCGCTAGTGGACTTCAAGCCGAGCGAAGCACGAGGGGGAAAGAGGGAGAAGTTCGAGCCGAGAGGGGAAACTGGTATATTTGCTGGATATGTGTTGAGCACCGGTATGCATTGGGCAAACAAGTATCGTGCTTGGGCACTTACTGCATTTGCGGGTGCAGAGCTGAACATCAAGAAGGCAAAGGTTCCACCTCGGTTGAGAATGCCACATCAGACGGAGAGGATGATCCTGAAATCTCCTCTGACATTCCCAATACAACAGAAGTACAAGGTTGCCAACGAGACTTTGGAAGGAATAGAGATGTCTATCGATGCAATCGGTCTGGATGCACGTGACCGCCTGATCGAAGATGAGGACTACGAGCCTGAATTGTTGCAGAGTGACGAGAAGCGACTGCTTGACGATGAGGTCGATCAGATCGCTGGTCTACTGCTCGACGATGGCCCGGAGGTAATCGCCGGAGATCGGGGGGATCATGCAGGAGAAGAAGATGCTAGACCGAGCTCTTCAAAAGGGAAGGGAGATGGACACCCTAAGGGCGATGAGAAGGTTGTAAAGTCCGACCTTCCACACGTGTCAGTTGGACTACCTGGGGATGGCATCACGTACGTCAACGACGATGGCAAGGAGGTTAAAATCGACAAGGCCGGAAGACCGTATCCTGTCGGGAAGGATGGATTCAGGCTAATGAAGACATCGAGACCTCCGGAGTTCACTCCTGAAGAATGGAAGATGATGAGTAAATATTACACCAAGGAAGAGAAGGCCGAGGTGAAGGGCGGTGGCAAAAGGAAAGAGGAAGATCCCAAGAGTAAAGAGTCTGAGATTTCCGCGCCGGCAGAGGCACGGACATTACAGATGCCCGGTGGTAAGAGAATTCGAGCGATGCTTCGGAACCGCTGGGGTGGAGTAGAATGGCAGTACAATTGGGGATTGCGGAAGAACATATCAAAGATCAAGAACCCAATGGATGGGAAGCACTTGGCTGAGCTTGAATGGGTCAGGATTGTTGTTAATCCTGTCGACGGGGTGGTTGTTCTCATGGATTCCAAACAGTCCCAAGACGTCATGAGACGAAACGTTCAGCTTGAGAAAGAATTTGAGTGTCTGGTGGTAATTTATGCCTGGAAGTTCAAGTCTGAGGAGCGATCAAAGTCGACTCCAAACTGGACGAAGGCGGTTGCATCAGTCATGGAGAGTCATAAAGACGAAGCTGAAACAGCATCGGGGACGGATCCATCGGTCGACGAATCGACGGACCTCACCTGGTATGAATGGGAGGAGTCTGCTGAGATAGTTTCTGGAAAAGTGCCACTCGCAATGCCTGCGATAGGCGAAGACGGTGAAGCCAAGAAGTACCCATCGATGCCGTGCGTGACTTCTGAGCGAATACAGCACAGAGAGAAAGCTGTGAAAGTTGTACGATTCTTCGACGCTTTAGTATCCAGGCCGGTAGGCCGGAAAGAGATGTTGACCAACCCTGATGCATTGGCATCAATGAAGAAAGAGTGGTCGGGATTAATCGACCAGGGGGTCTTCGATCTTGGCGCGGTGCGCGAATATGACGCTGTAGCCAGAGAAGCAAAAGCGAAGGGGGAGGAAATACACATGGCTCGCGCACATGGCATTTGCGTTGAAAAGCACTCACAGTTGCCTGTTGGTGATCCTAAGAGGAAGTTCAAGGGTAGAGGCGTGTTGCTGGGGAACCAAGTGAAGAACCAAAGCTTTGAGGCTGCGATGTTTCAAGATTTGGGGAACTCCCCTGCTTCATTTGAAGCCTCGCGTTGGGCGGATTTTCTGGGTTGTCATGATGGCTGGGATGTGCAGATGGCCGACGCTGTTCAGGCGTATATACAGGCCACCTTGAGAGGCACGCCGTGTTGGATTGAATTGCCACCGGAGGCCGTGCCAAGTGAATGCAAATGGGATAAGTACAGAAGACCAGTCGTCCCGTTGAGGAAGGCGCTGTACGGACACCCAGATGCGGGAACATTTTGGGAGCAGCACTGCGATGAGTCGGTGCGTGCCGTTGGTTTTGAGCCCATCGGCGAAGAATGGCCTTCAGTGTACATTCATGAAAAGCTCCAGCTTGTTCTGGTTGTGTATGTCGACGACTTCAAAATGGCAGGGCCGCAGAAGAACCTTGCCCAAGGGTGGAGCATGTTGCGTACACGTTTGAAGATTGAGCCCGAGACTGGACTTGACATGTACCTTGGTTGCAATCAAAGCAAGGGAAACGTCACTCTCGGGAACGGACACCGAGTAACAACGGTGACCTATGACATGGAACAGTTCCTACGTTCCTGTGTCGACCGCTATCTTGAAGTGGCGGGCGACGTGAAGTTGAATAAGGTTGTCACCCCTGAGTTGCATGAAGAAACAAAGAATCACGTCTCACGGAAGCCTGCCAGAGAGGGGCCGTCAGTCGTGTGCAATTGGTGTAACAATCTTGTGCCCACCGACGGTTCTGCCACAGTGCCGGACCAACGGGGAGGGACTCCTGAGTTGGCCATGAAGGAGCCCGTGCGTGGACACCTTGCTCCGCATGCCGCTAGCGTACTGATGAAGTTGCTGTACGGTGCGCGGATTGCTCGCTTCGATTTGTTGCGGCAAGTGAATCGCCTAGCACGGAACGTGCATAGGTGGACTGACTCCGATGATCGGGGTTTGCATCACTTGATGTGCTATGTGCATCATACCAAACATTGGCGCATGGTCGGTTGGGTTGGAGACCCTATGGACGATGTGCACTTGGCCTTGTATGCGGACGCTGACTTTGCGGGATGCATTGACTCGCTGCGTTCCACCTCCGGTGGACACTTGAATATACAAGGGCCTAATACCCGGTTTCCGTTGTCTGGCAGCTCTAAAAGACAGGGTTGTGTGAGTCACTCCACTCCCGAGGCCGAGATTGTTGCGGCCGATGTTGCCATGAGATCGATGGGTATGCCCGCTCTCAAGCTGGTAGAGCGGATTCTCAAGAAGTCACCGAACTTTGTGTTCTATGACGATAACAAGGCTATGATCGGTGTCGTGCGATCGGGGAGAAACCCCACGATGCGCCACCTTGAGAGAAGCCATGGTGTTAGCATTTCGTGGATGCATGAGATGTTCACACGTGATTACATGTACTTGGCGTATGAGGTCACCGACAGGATGGCGGCCGACATTTACACCAAGGCGTTCAATGATGGGCGCAAATGGAAACATGCATGTTTGCAGATTGGTCTACTTGACCCGAGCTTGCTGTCTGACCCGGATACCCTCAAGGCGCTCACACCCACGTGTGATCCCATAAAGGGGACCATGCAGACCGCTTCGGGGACAGTTGACGGAGTTCCAACATTTCCGTACACACACATACCGATCATGCCCCCGGACCTATGGTGGTCTGGATTAACATCCAAAGAGGGATTGCATGAGCATGAAGGACATGATCCGGTTGTTGTTGCCAAGGGACCCAGATTGATGCGTGTGAAACCTCCACTCGCGGTTATGACACCGTTTGGGAGCAAGTGGCTTCGTTCCACTTGGTTTCTGAAGAATGGGTCATGGCTCAAAGTTGAGGATAGAGTTGACCCGGGGCTACAATGTGTGCGAATTGATGGTTGGGTTGAACGCGCAGTTTGGCAGTTTCATCCCGTACCGGTCGCTGCACCGGCGCGGGAACGGTCTCCACGACCACGACCAATTCACGTCGGGTCCGGGGATGTTGACATGCAGTCCGTGCTGGCCGCATTTGTTGAAGAACTGTCGAACGAGCGCATAGAGTTGAAGTGTGTTAACGACCTTGCTTTGGAAACGTTGCTCCGATTGAAATTGCTCATGCGTTGTCTGCATATCAATCACGAGCAGCTTGTCCCTGGTCGTTGTTTTGTTCCGTATCGCATTGCGGTGAAGCACAAGCCACAGTTAGCGCCGGGTATTGAACTCGCGATGGTCAAACACGACGGTGGTGTGCTTCGCGCTCCTGTTCATGTCTCGCTTCCTGGTATGAGAACTCGCACAGTCGTCACTCTTTACAGTGTTGACTTGGCTCGGCCCATCGTGCTGATGGCATGTTCCGAACCACGTAACTGGTTCACTGCTCTTGCCCGCCATGACGGGCCGCAGGTTGTCACCATAACCCTGGTTGATGACTTACTGAGCGAGTACGGGGGGAGAATCGCCAGACATGTGCTTACCAAACCTTCCGATTTGTTGTTCTTCGCCGGGCCTTGCACGGGGGGATCATCATGGGCACGCCTCAACAAGACTCGCGGAATTGACACCGCAGAGAAAATCGAGGCCAAACAAAGAGAATTTTGGAGATTGTTTGAACGGTTCGTTGAAATTAAACGGCATGCCATGACAAAACGAGCTGCGATTTTGTTTGAGTTGCCTGGAAGTTGTGATTATTGGAAAGATGAGAGACTGCATGAGGTCGTGCATGATGGGACTAGTCACGAGTTTGATGGGTGTCGCTATGGCTTGAAACAAAGATATGCAAAGAAACCCATGCCAATCAAGAAACCATGGAGAGTTGTCTCATGGAACTTTGAACTTGGTGGCTCGTTGTCTAAGAAATGCAATGGAAACCATGAGCATGGACCTTGTGCTGGTCGTGAAACCAAAGAAACCCAGTTGTACACGTCTATAATTGTGGGTGTGATCCTTCGCCGTTTTCGTGCTCGAGCAAGGTGCCTCAAACCGGCACCGTTGAAACTCGCTCTTGCTTGCATTACGCGAAGGAGATCGCGGAAGCACCAAGCTACTGCGAGCGAAATCTGCACCACCCCAACTGCACAACCGAGGTGCTGGGCCAGTCCCGAACCTCTGGTGCATACGGGGAGCTGGGTCAGTCCCGAACCCCAAGCTTCAAGAAGGAGCTGGACGAGTTCGTCACCTCAATCTGAAGCTGGGATCATATTGGGACAATTCCGTGGCTTCACTTGCAGCTGCTTATTTTGGGTTTTCCTGGTTCTGGAGAATATCATCAAGATGACTGCCAATCCGAATGTCGTCAATACGAATGAGTTCTTCTGCGTGCCTGTCGGGAAATCTAGGCAAGCGGCAATCTTCTTGGGAAATTTGGTGAAGAACGCCATCGAGGATGGCAAGAGGATGCCCAAGAGGATGGAGATGAACAGCGACCTGGGTATGTGCGTGAAGTGGATCGAGGACATAGGCGTCCCCGCTATTTATGCATACTCTGCGTACTACTCTGCCAAGGGCCGCGGGATGATGAAAGGTGAAGGGCAGTCTATGAGGGTTGCCTTAGAGTTCATCAGCAAAGTTTTCGGACAGCTTTCTGCCGACGAATGTATGCTTGGATGGAGGGAATTCTGCAGCAAGGGAAAGAAGATCGTGTCGGCGCTGAACCAACTTTGCGGTGAGGCAACGATGCTGGCGAAGAACCCCGAGTTGCTCAACGTAACCAAGTACTGCATGGAAGGGGCGGATATGTTGAGATCAATCGCGAACATCTGGGATCTCGCATTAGGCGTGGCCGAGGACAACGATGAACGGTCGTTCAAAGCAGCATTCCACCAGAACACCCCGGTTGGGGAGGTGTACAAAGAATTCATCAACGACGAGTCATCTAGGGCATCGTCATCGAGAAGGTGGAGGAGCTCTGAGGAGTTCCAGACAACTGCAGAGTTTGAGAGGCACGACCGGAGAATCGCAAGATACAGAGATCGAAACTGGGGGAAAGTGTTCACGTTGAGCGTGATCAAGGCTCCCAAGATCGACTCCTACGGTCGTGGTTCCAAGGACGACTACCAGAAGAATTGGGACCTTGGGTTGGTCTACCAGAATGAGCTGCAGGCATCGATGAAGAACCTCGCATATGCACTGAGGAGGGATGAGAATGCCAGCCAGAACAACCTATTGCGCTGGATGATCTGTGGGTCAACCCCCAGTGACATCTCTGACGCGTGCATCGGAGCGGTCAATTCGCTCATGTGCGTCTCTTTCATCATGAGGAGATTGCAGCCATTGCTCGGTGAGAAGGACTCCAAAGATCAGTCGTATACAGCTTATTTCCGTCCAGACAAAAGGGAGCTGAACGATCTCTACCGGGAGATTGAGTACGCCAGGGATTTCCTGTGGTGCATCGATATGATCTATGAGTCGAAGCTGCCTGCGATGAACATCAACTCCATCAGTTTGGCACCGCACGCGGCTGACAGGGCCGCTGAGAACCAAGATCGGCGCAAGTGGGTAAGCTGGATGAAGGAGATCGAGAAGAAGGCCGAGAAGGACGTCATGATCGAATTCTTCCAGAATAAATACTGCACGATTCATGAAGTCGAGAGGGAACTGGAGAAGTACCCCGAGGATTTCGTGGTTGGGGAAGAGCCGACATGGTGGGTGATGGGCTCATCGAAGACGGAGCCGCCACGGAAGACGGAGCGACAGCAGAAGTCGGCATCAAGCTCCGGACAAAGGAGTCAAACCGCTGGTGGGTCAGTCCCCCAGCCGGGAGCTCCAAGTGGGGGGTCGCAAGCCAGCGATGCTGTCAAGATCGACAACGAGATCATCGACTCCATTTTCCGAATGAACTCTGGCGGTGACGACGACAGATGGGTAATTATCAACCCAACTGCTGGACACGATACCTACACTTCATTCGAAGGGGGTACCACTTTGGGCGGCGCGACTGTCAATGTGAAATTCAACATAGACAACAATACGGGGTACCCAATCATACAAACTGTATTTGGGCCGTGTCTTGCAGAAGGCAAGAACGCAACATATTGGGAGTGTATGCTGAGATGCCTGACCTCTTCGCTATTGCACTTCGAGGAGAAGACCAGCGCGGAGAAGATCATTCTTTCCTATGTTGGGAAGGGAAATGCGGCATGGCTACAGCTGTATGCTTTCTTGTGTGCCCAAACAGGATGCTTGATTACTGGACGCCTTCCGGGCGCCAAAGCCATCAACGCGTTGATTCAGGCGGAGAAGAACCCGGACAACGCACCTGGACAGTTGAACCGGATTATCAATAGGCAGAAGAGGAGCCCCATTGGCGAGGCGACGATTCGCGACATGATGATCCACAAGAAGAGCTTCTTGGTCCTGGATTGGCCCCTGAGGGCCGTCAACTCGAAAGGGAGCACGAAGACCTTCCAGATGATGGTCAACGAACAGGGATGGACAAACATCGAGGAGAGATCATACTATGGGTCGAGTGAGCAAGTCTCCTCACCCAACGACACGTTGAATATCATCTCCCGATTGCAGAAGCTGGATAAGCTCATCGCTGAACGGCGGAGGCGAGACATGGATGACTCACCAATGTCGGTGCACATCTGGATGTCGCTATATGATTGGGTGTGCATGAGAGGATGCGGATGGCAGGTGACCGCCAACCCCATCATCGACTCCCTGCAGAAGGCGATATCTGACCTCGTCAACACATGCAAGGGCCTGGTCGTGGTGAGCGTGAATCGCGATGTTGCTTTCCATGGTGGAAGAGGGGACTTGGGGACGATCGCCAACAAGGTTAGCGAGATCTGCAAGGCGGCAGGCGCGCTGGTGACCGAGAACGATCGCCTGTGGCGCGTGGTCCATGCGCTCACAGGAAAGAACTACAAGATCCCTGGGAGCTCGAACTTGCAACACTTCCTCCTGAAGCGACTGCTGATTGAGAAATCCATCGATGCGGTCGCACCAAGCAACGCGTTTGTGTGTGAGCTGGAGGGGACGTGCATAAACGAGCCCGACCTTCGATTCAACATCCCGAAGAACATGGAGGAATCGAAGGTGAAATTCGAGTACAAGCCGACCTTCACTGCACAGTCGAAGAGGAAACAAGAGCGGCAGGATGAAGGACACGGCGAGCAGGATGCTTTTGGGAAAGCTGATGCCGGTGATCAACGTCTTCGATGGTATACGGTCACGGAGCTCAGCAAGTTTATCTGCGAACTTTGCGCTAAAGAGATGCAGATGAGCAAGTCGAAGGTGCTCGGACCGAATTCGAAGTACAATCCCTCTTCTTGCGTGAACTGTTGCGCGAACTGGAACGCGGACACGAACGGTATTGCAATGTCTATCGAGGGGAAGAAAATGTACACGCGCCTCTTCGCGGAATGCGTGGTGGCAATCCCCGACCTTCAAAACCTCATGGTGGACGTCAACAATATCCAGGCCATGATCACGATCATACGGGAGCTCGCGTATTCAAAGCTGAAGAAAGAGCTTTCTCACGCGGGATTCGTGAGCATGACTGTGGATCAAGCAGCGCAGTTCTACAACAACGGTCACGGGAAGCAATTGTGCGCATCCCGGGATGTGATCGTGTGCAAGAATTCCGAGGGAGTCGAGGAGAGGATGTCCATCTTCTTGATAGGCAAGGATCTTGGCAATGTGGCATATTCGTCCTGGATCAAGAGTGTGCTCGACCAAGGAACGATGTATGAACTCCTGGGACAAACCACGAACGAGGAATCCTTGGGAGACGTCGTCGAGATGGTGTTGGGATTCTTTGAGGTGATGTCGTACTTCCAGCACGAACTGCCACTGTGGAAGGATGCATGGAAGATCAAGAGGGAGTTCGAGCAGTCAATAGTGCGACACCTCGCTGGGAACGTGACCCACACGACGGGCCAGAACAGAAAGCGGAACAGACCGTCCGCACAGCTCGGCGTGCCCACGAAGGAGGTGCTTGACATCATGAACAAGGTCAAGCCCAGACATCCACGATCCCTGATCACCGAGCCCTCTGCACAAGGTTCCAAGAGAAAGGCCACGGAGGGCGAAGATGAGGGTCTTGGTCAAGCACCAGACCCGAGTCGAAGTTCTCAAACCAATACTGAGAAGGAAGACAAGAAGCAGCGTGTGATCGACGGGCGGAGAGCGGCACTAGGATTCCTGGAGTCAATGGAGAAGTGCATGGGAGATATGGGGATCTGTAAGAAGTGCGCGAACCTGGCCCACGACGGCGACTGCAAGGACATTGAGGAGGCTGCTGGAAATGAGAAGGCGATGAAGGTGCTCCGTGAGCTACTCAGCAGTGACCCTGTTTCATCTGATGAAGACATGGGGGATACGGAGGAACCGTCCTCATCAACGTCCAAGGAAAGAAAGAAAGGGGGACAAGCAGGGAAAGAAACAATTGAGATGTACAGCTACACTATTAATTTGGTGGAGATGGCTGACACGGCTGAGGGAGGAGAGCTACAATGTGGTGGCGTCGACCTCACATACAACCCGTGCGGGGACAGCAGGACATTCAAGAAGACGCTTGAGATGGGATGCGACACCATCCCGTGCTACATCCCGAAGTACGGCGACATGATTGATGTGCATATGCCACGGGCATACGCGTCTATCGTTGACCCCAGGTACTTTCCCAGAGGTGCAATCCTTGAGCAAGTGGACGTGATGCAACTTGGCAAGAGTGTCAACTTCTGCATTGCTCCTTTCGACGGTGCTCCACTATGCAGGATTGGTGATGATCGCTCGGTATTTACTACAAGGGACCAAGCAAACCAGCTATCTCACGACCTATGCAGAGTCCTTCGACACAAGATCGGCAATTGCCGAGGAAGTGCTTTCAGGTGCGACGAGGGTGGATGGGTCGACATTGATGCTGTCATTGACGACCGGAACAACGACATATTCCCACCATACACCACGAGAGCGAAACGATACATGGGCATCATGGAGGTGATCAAGTGGCAGGAATCCGGAAGCAAGAAATCGAGATTCCAGGTTCTGGCAGCAAGGTTTCCGAGCATCATGAACCCGAACGACACGAGGGCAGCCAGGGAGGAAATGACCAAGGCTGGCGTGGATCGGGACGACATCGACAGGATGTTCAACAGATGCGATGGATGGTACAGACCTTGGTGCATCCGAGTCACAACCGGTCACAGTGATTTTGGATTCATGAGCTCATCCGCACTGGCGAATAGGTATTCCGCAAGAATGGGTGATACTCTCGGAGGAGCATTCCATGTGACGTATGTGGAAAACCTGCCAAGCATCGTACGCTGTGGGCTAGTCCCCGGCGGAATCGATGGCGGTAACAGGCTAGCACTGCACTTCGGGGCGTTTGCTCCATGGGATGAGATGAACGTGGCGACGAAGACAACGCTACGGAACGTGAGGAGAGGGGATCCGATTGCGATCATCTATATTCCCAGTGCAACCCTCGCGCGGTATGGGGCTGGAGTCGCGGCTAATGGGACTTTCATGGTCTTTGACGTGATCCCGTTCTATGAGGTCAAGTCCATTTGGATTGGCAAAAGCAACGGAGGGAAACGCCTGGAGTACGCTGACATCAAGAGGGCGTACTCGAAGTGTGTGGAGAACGAGATCTGCCCTGGCTTTGTCAACTCTTCCCAAGAGTCGGCTGCGATGTTCCTCCAGAACGTCGCAAAGATCAGCGAGAGGATGCCAGAGACTGAGACAGGTGCCGATAATCTGCACTACATCGTTGACATGGTTAATCGTGCTTGCGAACTCTATCGAAACAACAAGATGGAAGAGTTCAAAGCACAGGTCAACGAGGTCCGGGACGAAGTCAGCAAAGTAGTCATCCTGAATGATGAGACATGGGAAGGACTGAGGTGCCGGATATGTCCATCATGTGCGACCGCGATCCCCACCTGCTTCTGCTTATGCCTGGAGTGCGAGGCACAACTGATCTCCATCGGAAGATACTACATTCACATCAATTCCGATGACGAGGAGGACAACCAAAACCCCAACGTCTCTGGAGATGCCAGGCGTGCACAGGAAGAAGCTAACCACGATGCGGCAGCACAGGAGGATGAGGACGAAGCGGAGGAAGTTCCGGGAGAAGATGACGACATGGACACGCAAGGATATACATCCGGCTATGCGTCAGAAGAAGAAGACGGCGGTTGGCATTACCGCGACACCGATCTGACGTCACGGGACATTATAAGTTCCCAACGGATGGCGATCTGCCTTGACGAGCCGCGTGAGGCTCAGTACATGGCAGGATTTATCGCACTCCAGCTGTCCAAGATGTGGGGGATGTTTGAAGGTGGTGAGGAGAGAACGATGAATGCCGGACTCGAAGGGAATCCGGGCTGCCCTTATCACAATGATTTCAGGAGGTACCCCAACATCACTGAGCATGATCAGGAAGGTATACTTTTGCCATCAACAATAACGAAGATTTCTCAATCGGAGAATGTTCGGACAAGAGCCTTCCGATCGGTTGAGGAGCGTGACGAATATATTCGTATGATGGTGAACAAATGCGAGGGACTATACACATTCTACAAGCTGTGGATTGCAGCAAGAATCCTCGATGTCACCAAGGAAGAAATGAAGCTCCTGGTCAAGGACCGAGTGCACCCGGTGGGTGATATTATTTTCAGATGTTTTGCACTAGCTTTCAACTGTAAGTATATATCATTCGTGAGGGATGGCCTGAACCTTGGCAAACATGGTTACACGGTCAACGTGAGCGCCATCATCTCGGCCGTCGACCCGAACAAATGCGACACACCCCTGCTGGATTGGTGCCTTCGGAAAGGGCACTGGTTGCCAGAGGACTACAACAAGAAGTGTGTCCGGGCACGAGAAGCCCAGAAGAACTTGGACGAGGAGTTCCGCCGACGTACCCATAGGCTGTCCATTGGGGACAGGTATGCTTCGTGAAGATGATGATTGCGGTACGATGTGGGCCAGTCCCCATCTGTTACTTGCGTCACATCGACACTGTTTCGGTGGAACGACTTATGTCATGATTTATATTCATGTGTCCAAGATGAATTGGATGTGTACATGGTTACATATTCCGATGACTATGACGCTCTGGATATTCATGGATGGAATTATTACCTTATAGATGATATCTTTTCATTATTTATGCATTGTCCATGGTATCTGGAATGGCTATGATTTGCATTGATTACTCACCGATGTTTCTTTGCCGGAGATATGCAGACCGATCACAAGCGGGCGCGCATGGTGGACATTTGTGGCCAACCCATTTATGGATGACAGCTGCGCGATGCGCAAATGCGGCAGCTGGAATGTTCACTGGCGGTCAAGTGAAGTGGCCACAGTGTATTATATATACACCTGCATATGGATGTGTGCTTCGATTGGAGGATGAATGTTTCACTTTTCGTACAATCGAACCCGGCATGTTTCACAGCGAATGAACGGTGTAGTGATAGCAAGTAAAAGAATGCACGACACGATTTCGTAGTTGAAGCCGTGGCCAGTGGAACGTTTTGTGGTGTTTGGACCGCATGATGAACAATGCGACCCAAATGGGGGATGTTAAAACCCTCTAGGCCCCGTGCCGAAATTGGGTAGCTGTTCTGAGGTCCTTGTTGGTGTTGCTTCCCAAGTTCCATTGATCGCCATTTGGCTCAAGACACAATTGAGGTTCAAGATCTGATGTGTGACTGCGCACATACGTGACGGGCATTAAGAGCAAAACAACTGCTTGCGCTGCATTCGTCAGGACCACTGTCGTAACTATCATTCCTTCTTCCTTACAACGTTTACACGGGTTCGGCTATAACGGCATCGTCCGTATACACCTTTCCACGTGGTTGGTATTAAAGCTTGAGGGTTCGGTGCACAGCGTCCCACGGGACGTCACCTTGCCGTCTCTTGACAGCTGGAAAGCAAAGCCATAGCCAGGCGTGAACTCCACAGAGTAGATAAGCATGGCTACTAGTGGAATTGCAGTGCTATGTCGAACCCGGATATGGCGGTGTCCGGCCAATATGTTCAAGCCCTACATCGAAGGAATATGGTATCGCGCACCGATCTTGAAATGTCAGCATCGACGTTGTTTGGGTGCTTTTTTTTGTGTTGGGCCCTTCTAAGTATTCCAACACATAGATAGGGGGCAGACTCATAGTGAGGAGTTTAAATAGTCCGTTCTGGGAGAGTCGCTCCTTTTAACTTGGTTCGTAGCGGGGTGGAGCGCACCCCTCAAGAAAGCATAGTTTCCCATAGATGTTCCTTCTGTGGGGACAATTTCTGTGGTGGGCCACGTTGTTTTTTTTTCTTCTCCTTCGGTCCCAATCCGTTGGGAGCAGCTGAGGCAGCTCAAAGAGAAAGGCGCCTACGCCAGAGGCGATGGGCACAAGTCCGCAGCAGAGCACATTCTTAGGTCCCCCAGTAGCGCCCTTTTAGCCTTGGGGGAGGGTTCCCCGACTAAAATAGACTACAGCAACAAGGGTACCCTTATTCTAACCTCTCAAATCTGGAGGACCTACATCCCCACCTCCTCAAACATGGAATTGGAGGAGGGGGGCTTTCGAGCCCTGGAGATCTCCATTTCCTTAAAAAGTTGGAATAGGGGGAGAGGGAGTTCGAATTTCTGCAGATCTCCATCTCCTTAAAAAGTTGGAATTGGGGGAGGGGGAGTTCAATTTTCTGGAGATATCCATTTCCTTAAAAAGTTGGAATTGGGGGAGGGGGAGTTCGAATTTCTGGAGATCTCCATCTCCTTAAAAGGTTGGAATTGAGGGAGGAGGAGTTCGAATTTCTGGAGATATCCATCTCCTTAAAAAGTTGGAATTGGGGGAGGGGGAGTTCGAATTTCTGGAGATCTCCATCTCCTTAAAAAGTTGGAATTGGGGGAGGGAGAGTTCAATTTTCTGGAGATCTGCATTTCCTTAAAAAGTTGGAATTGGGGGAGGGGGAGTTCGAATTTCTGGAGATCTCCATCTCCTTAAAGACTTGGAATTGGGGAAGGGGGAGTTTGAATTTCTGGAGATCTCCATAGTTTCTTCGACCATGCAACCAAAAACACCCATGTACGGTAACCAAGCAGCAGTGGTTTGGGGGGGGGTGCTGGCGTGGGGTTCCATGTGTTGATTCCCCGAAACCTTATGCCTAGGGCCAATGCCCCAAAACAAAGAACTGGGTTCAAGTCTACCTTGGGGGAATGAAACAATGAAACATTGCCGGCGCATGTTCCCCAGCTCGTCAAGCACGGTTGCCGACTCAAAAGGCGAAGGGCCTGGCGAAGTCGAAAACGACACGCAGTCACGCCGTTTGAAAAAGCGATTTGAAAAACACATGCCCACGCTTTACAGGCGGTGCAAACGCTCATCATCCAATTCTTCTTCAAAGTCGCGCAACTTGTCGCCGGCATCCCTCTGTCGAACCACTGGATTATGTGAGGTTCTCAGGTTTGGGGAAGGACCTGGCAGCTCCTGCTGGGCCCAAACCCTTAAGTTGAGACCAGAAATGGCGGAACGAGCAAAGGAGCATACTGGAGGCAGTTTAGTAGTGCGTTTTGCATTGTAAAGTAAAGGTTTTCCATTGACGGCTTCAACAGCGCCTAGCATGGATCCACAATTTGAAACGTAGACGGACCCATGGGTCTCTTTTGAGACGCCTGCCAGGTTTGTTGCGTGCTTACCTCCCAGAGTGGATGGATGAACTCGGGGAAGGCGCGGAAGTCGGGCACATCCAGCTCTGACCCCGGGGTTTGTCAATGTTTTTTTTTTGAGGCTCCGTAGCCCTTTTGGATGCTTTGGTTTCTTGGGAAGCCACTTCCGTTTTTTTTTTTCGAGCTTCCCCCGATTTCGAGAAACACGGCATGGTTCCCAGGCATCCGGTTCCAGAGGTGTTTTTGTTTCGTGGAGGTTTCTTTCCACCAAAGTTGTCGACTTTAGTGCGGATCTGGGAACTGTGGCCCCCAGACATGGGGCTTGGTCTTACGGGGACTTCGGGGGGTTTGTGCCAGCCCGCGCAACCAGCACCCGGGTCCTAGGATGTTTCAACGTTTTCAAGCATGTCCAAAAATGCCCGCGGGTCCAAAAGCGTTGCTCTGCACTCAGATGGCTGTGGCTCAAAAAACCGGAATTCCAAATTGGAACCCGTGGAAACATGGACCAAAACCTGCGGCTTGCCCCTCCTGTTTAATTTTGAGCCACAGCCAGATGACAGTTGGAAGCACCCATCGATCCTCTGTTTCGGGCCGTGACTTGGTGCCACGTTGCTTTTTGCTGAAAGCGTTCATCCGGGATGCTTTCAGAACCCCGCCCTCCCCCCCCCCCCCCGGCACAATGCCCGTTTCCCAGTTTTTTGGCGAAGGAAACATCTATCAACCAACAGTGCCCTACCATAGCCACTGGGTCCCTGAAGCTTCTTCAAGCAGGGCATTCACTGTTCGATCAGCAGAGATGATCTGAGATATGCAACAGTCATTTTTGCCTGTTTTGTCCGGGTCACAATCATGCTTGGTTTGTATGAACGCTTTGCACCCACTGTTGCTGGGCAGAGTGCAGTAGTAGCACAAACCATATAAGGCTGGTGTCAGTTCCGATTATGACAAGTCGATGTGCTGGCTTCAGACATGTGCAGTCTTGTGGGTCCAGGCATCTTTGTTCCACAGAGATGCGTGCAAATTGAGGGAGCTTTTTGTCAAAATCCACGGTGCTTCCATAGACTGTGTAGCAATTCCGCAATGCCACATGCTGCTTGCCTAGCTTGAAGTGTATCAAGCTCGTCAGGTGTAAAAATCAATATGTCGAGGTATTGGCAGACATGCGTTCCCGCTCTTTTAAAGTTGCTTGCCAGCTTGTTGGGAGCAATATGGGTGCGTTGTTTTTTTTTTGAGGCTCGGTACCCTTTTTGGGGCGTAAAGGGGTACCACATCGAGAACCACCATTGTGGGGGTCCCCTACAAAAAGACATACCTAAACGTGTGCAAGACCAGACGCGGGCCAGTGGTATGAGCCCTCAATGTCCAAATTTGGATACCTCCAAGATATCCGCATTGTAGCCGGTATGGGACCGCGCCATCCACCCATGTTTGAGTTGATCGTTGCATATGGATCTTGTCCGGTGGAGCAGCCCGCGGGGAGTTAAGTGGAGTGCGTGGCAATGCAGCCACGCAATCCATGTAGGTATATGCCAACACTTGAGCCACAATCAAAACCCGGGTAGATAAAGGTTAGTAAGGCCGCCTTCTTAGTTCTTTACATGGTTCCGGGTGGACCATTTTAGTGCCAGGTTTTGATTGCGACTCACTTGACCTATTTGGAGTGTGGGCAAATATTCCACGTGCGGTGGGATGGATTGAAAGTTATACCGGGCATTGCTGATGACCACAGGAGATGGCCACTTCCAGTGCGAGATGGAAAGCCCTTTTCATGGGTTTTGAGGAATGAAACGCTCTGAATTCAGCAGGGAGACAGAAAGCTGCGCGGAACAGGCCCCATGTTGGCGAGCGTTTAGTGCAGGTTGAGCATGCTTGGTTCACACATGTGGACCGTGGCCCTAAAGCCCGAAGAAGGCTATTTTAACAACAGTGCTTCGACTTTGATTCAACAAGAGGTTGACCTATCGCTGCTTTCCAGGGTCAGGGGCTCTTCTGCAGGTAATTCGTCAGCTTCGGGTTCGAGTTGGGCGCTCGACGGCGTTGACCCGAGTCAGTGACTCCAACGAAATGTGTTTTCTGACGGACTCCAACTTTGCAACTCTTCGCTTGGCTTGCTTGCACTTAGAATTAGCCCGCCTTGCGGGTTGCACATCGAATACGCATCGAGGGCTCGCCAACTACGTCCAGCCTCACAACCCTCTAAATAGGAAGTGCAGACAATTGCAGGGCACCCAGTAGCTTTCTCCCACTTGCGAAATATTTCGGGGCACTGTAGATGTCCGTAAACATGCAGGTAACGCAAGTGGATACGTGTTTTTTTCCACGCCAGGCACCCCAGTAGCTTCCCCATTGCGGTGTGAGTATTCGCATGGCTATTCCATCGCCGAACCGAAAAAAGGAGCCGCCTCCCGATGACCCATCTTTGAAAACGTAAGCATGATAAAGCGCAAATGCCCAGGCCCAGCTCCGAGGGGGTCAATGAGTCAATGTTGCCCAGTGGTGCCCTTGGTTCCTGCTTTTTGGGAAGGGTTCCGATTCCTTTCAACTCAATCAGCCAAAGGAGGCCATTCTTCCCCATGGAAATCCACTGGGCATCTGAGGAGTCAATGTTTAGGTAACAATGGCGACCTCACCAACCTGAAACCCAACAAGCGAATTATTGCCGTGGATTGCTTACCGTTGGACCGTGCTACTGCTATATATTTCTTAAAAAACGTGGACGCTCATGGATGCTTGGTTTGAGCGGACGTTTCCACAAGCCTTCCGCGTCTTACTGATGCCTGGCAACACCGCCCCTCCATTCGTACCTCATTTCGGGCCCTCAATACCGCGTTTTGTCGTATCCAAACCCACGGCCCCTGGGCCCCTGGGCCGG
>CAUJNA010000602.1:409046-451546 GCA_963377175.1 Effrenium voratum | reverse complement strand
CCTAACTTGGAATTGGATTATGAGTGCTGTAAAGCCAGAATGAGCCAGCTTGATAGCAGTGACATACTGGAACAGTATGGGAGTATATATTACAGGAAGAGCACGGGGAGTACTACTGGAAGAGTACTGGCACGAACAGGTTCAATCAAAGTCACAGTTTAGAATGACTTCACAGAATTATTCGCAGTCATTCCATGGTACCCTGGCCAATCAATCAGCCCACTTTTGTGAAGCTCCGTCCTGTCCCGGCGAGCAAAGACAGGAAGGTTTGCTTTCGGCAATTTATCTTCTCACTCCCGGGCGGGACTTCAATTTTACCGGGAAGGCCGTTTGAGTGGTGAATAAGAAGGTTGGACTTTTTTAGCCAGTCCACTTGATCGAAACCGAGTCTTGGCACAGCACAATTTCGACGCCAGATCCGCGCATCGAACATAGCACCGAAAAAGCCCGAGCGGGTAACCTTTCGACAGGGAAGCCATGCGCCCCAATCATCTTGCTGACTGGCACATACTCGCATTGGTATTTGCTTCATGGACTCGCAAACTGCCCTTGAACAGGAGAAGTCACCCATAATTGCAATCGGCAACCCATTTCGTGGTCCAGGTGTCTGCAAAGTTTTCGCGCCAGGACCGGTCAGTGCCGCCTGTCGGGTGGATACATCGAGACCGGCCACGAGCTTGCGGTTTGGAGTTTCTTAGCCATCCCATTTCTTGTTGCCAATGCACGGGCAACGGCAACGCGTTGAACCATCCCACTTATGGATTCACTCATGGGCTTGAAACCAGCAAACAAGGGGTTCCATCAAAAAAGACAAGATGCACGTGCCAACAGCCAGGTTCCCGATTTGCGGGGTTCCCATAAAGATTGTGACTCATTTTTCACGGGACAGGAAAGGGCAGGATCATCCAACTACGCAAGCGGGCGTGTGCTACCCAGACACTTGATGTGCGCCCGGCCGGGTGGGCAACCACCATGGCCAGGGTTCTTTGTCACAGCAATGCCCTGGACACTCAACATACCAAAATTCGAGTTGGCAACTGATGTTGCAGCATTGCTGCGCAATGTTTTGCCCAGCCCGTTGTTTTCGCGCATCTCGAGCTGCAAGATGCCAACTGGTCCCTCGAAGTTGAAGACGTACCTCCGCCAACTCAGGACTCGAGTCCACTCGGAAGCAAAGCATATTGGGCATGCCGTTGTATTTAAAGCACCTTTTTGGTGATTGTGAGATTTTATAGTTGATATTTCATGTTTCGGACACATGTGTCAGTTTCCCAGCTGTATCACGAGCATCATGCTACATGGGGTACAAGCCTACATTGAATGCCTTCCTGACTTAGCCCTGCACTCGGCGGACGCGAGGCTGATTCAGCTTTGCGTGTGATCAGTAGCGATGCAGCGATGCAAATGAAAGGCACGCATGCCAAGACCCGCAAAAATACACACATCCCAAGTGTACACAAGCGAACCCTCTTGGTTTTGGCCGATTTGGTAGAATCAAGCGACACAACAAGGATGCTGGCAAGTAAGAGTTATGCGGCCTGCGATTGAATAGGAACTAGGCGAAACGCGGTGACTTGTGGCAACGCCCTCTCGGTGCGCTCAGAGCCCGCAATGGGGTTGCCCCGGGCCCCAGGTCAGCTAGGTTCAACGTAGATTTATGATGGGCAAACAGGTAAAGTGTTATGCCCAAAGAATCAAAAATACAAAATAGCTTCAATCACATACGCCCGACGCATGCTGGCAGGACTGCCAACACTGATGCTATACACACACACACACACACACACACACACACACACACACGCGCACACACAGTCATCCATAGTGGGTGTTCTGAACATTTGGCAGGAATGGATACAGTGCTGAGCGGGTGCGCTCGCGTGGGTGTGCTGAATATTTGGCAGGAATGAATACAGTGGCTGTGCTGAATATTTCGCAGGAGTGGACACAGTGCTGATCCGGGTTCGCTTAAGTGGGTGTGCTGAATGTTGGCAGGAATGGATGAAGTGCTGAGCGGGTGCGCTTGGGTGGTTGTGCTGGTTATATTTCGCAGTGGAGACAGTGCTGGCCAGTTTAGGGATTATGCTCGGGAAGCTAGTATACCAAGAGGGAGCCCACTTTTTGGACGTGCTCAAGCGTTGGTTGCCTTCGGTTTAGATCTGCCTTCGGTTTTTGCCATGGCCCCTCGAAACCTAGACGGCATCTTCCAGGGCGTGTTTGCAGCATGTCGCCGAACCTCGTACAGGTCATCCAGTCCACGTGATTCATGGAACCGTACTTTGGCGCATTTTGCCATGGGATCTTAGGACTGAACAACTTTTGCCAACTAGTGGGTTTTCCTTTAAACCACTAAAAGTTAGTCACTTTTAGCAGGGGAGCAGAAAGCAACCAAGCGTAGTTGTGCCAGGGTAGTCCTTTTCGTCTTCGCACGGCAGTTTCTAGGGCCAAGGTTTCCGATCAGGCCAACCACCTCTTGGAAGTGACAATTGATCAACGCTGGCGCAAAGTGTGTGTGTGTGTGTATTGTTTGTGTTTGTAAGGATATGTTTGCTGCACAAAGTGTCTATCCTTTCTATGGCCCTATGGCTGTTCTCAGTACAGGTGGCGTGCCCGCCAGTGGTATAACACGGGTTTCGCGTAGTGAGCAACATGTTGAGCTCACCGATTTGCGTCCTGTCAAACAGATGCACGACGTGCTTCTTCGCAACTTGCAAGTATCAGCATCATGCACAGCTGAGTTTTGTTGGGTGCGGGATTTCTCGGACTTGCAGGCCCTATTGCATTCTACAGCGAGCTTGGCATGCGCAGTGCCTAGATAGATTCAATGCATTCACCAGATGTTCCATTTTGGACGTGCCGGGCCGGTGCGCTTGCTGGTGGACGTGGAAAAGACCAGTCCACATGAGGGTTTTTCAAAACGGGGACCGAGAAAGAACACAGGAAACAAAAAGTTAAGAGGGCACCGGGTGAAATGTGAGCCCGCTTTTTGAACCACCCTCCCATGCGATGGGCTTGATCTCCAACCGTAGTCTTTGAACATGGAAGCCTTAAACCAGCCCCGTCCGGCGAGAAGGAGATGCGTGACCGGCGGATTCATTACCTGGAGCCCCTGAACATCCTGAATCCGAAAAGAGGATTCCGGTAGAAATCAGCGCATGTTGGATTTCATGCTGGGGTTCGGGTGTCTATTGACACAAAGTTTAAGGGCACGTTCGCAAAGCCGGTTGAGGTTCAAGATATATGCAGTGCCAACATGTCACACTTCTCCAGCCAGACTCCGTGTGGGGGCTTCTGTGCAGAGACTTAATCCGGTGGTAGGTGCATATGTATCTGACTTTGAAGCAGCTCGATGCGTCGCGCGGGACTGCTTTGCCGCAACATGCGGAAGGGGCAAACTAATGAACACATACCATGTCTTTGCAAAAGCTGTTGCTTTTCATTTGGAGTCGCGCGTTTTGACGGGCTGCAGCCAAAGCACATGTTTCACCAACCTTGTTTCCGTGTAGCTGAGGATATACGGGGTGTAAAAGGGGCCGAACGTCCATCTGAGGCTACAAGTTTCGCCGCAGCAAGCCGCAATCTGAAGTTTCCGCGAACCGGTACTCGGACTGCCGGCTTGGCAACAGAGCGCCGGTTCCGCGTTGACCTGCACATTGTGATTGTGTTGCAGGACTGACTTCTCGGTTGCACTTGCAAAGACATGATGTTGAACCACGATGGATTTGTTCATTCTGCAAGTGTCAACTACTCGTAGCACGGCTCGCTTGCCTGAACTATGTCGCAGCATCTAATTCCTTGTCGACTCATCATGATCTCTATCGGCAAGCGTACCATGCGCATGGAGACAAATGTCGAGCTTACTGCAAGGATATCCATGTCTGAGGGTTCGGGAATCCGAACATAAGGACTATGCTGAATCTTTCACGTGCTTTAGAATACGGGTTATTTTCCCTGTTGGCTTTCAAGGGAATCTATCACTACTGTTTATTTTCCAGGGAGAACATAATGTTGGCTCGTGGCTTGCACTGATTGATTTCTGAATAGTTAGTCTCCTTTTCAACACAGTGACATGTCTTCAATGGACTTTATTCGGGAATCGCATTCGCATCGCGCAAACTCTCGTGGGCCAAATCTACATTGCAGAATGTTGACCCAGGATTAATAACCCCGTCCCATTATTAGGGGGGTGTTCCCTCCAAAAGTGATGAATCCCACTAAAAGGGGACAACTCCCTATTAATCAACCAGGGGTTTATCAATCCGGGGTTCACATTAATGTGCATAAGTCATAGGCTTGAGCCTGAGATAGTTTGACTGCAACCATGTCTTCACCCGTGTAGCTTTTGTGACTTCTGATGTTTGTCCCATGCGTGATGGCGGGCTCGTTCAGCGTGCTGAGGGCAGGTAGATGCGCGTTTTCAATTCGGATGTGGGAAGTTCACAATCGGCAAGGAGGTTGGGGTTGTGGGAAGAGGATACTCTGCCTTTGACCATGGAAGAACAACACATCCAGCATGTCTGCACTGCGGCACGCCCCTTACAAAATCCCACTCTTTGTTTCCATGTAAATTGGCTTCCCTAGAATTAGCTCCCCTTTCTCATTCTTTGATCTTTCTTGGGCCCGTTTTGTTTTCCACCAGGTTACTAGATACCCTGGAAGCAAAGCGTCAACAGGCCTTTGGCAGCTCCCGCAAGCTTTCAACCTGAAGCCTCCGATTCTTGCCGCTTGATACGTCAACGGTTGGCCTGAAGGGACACTTGACCGCCCTGAAATGCCGGCCTCGCCGTGAAAGACGGGAATTCGGACTCGACGAGCTGGCGCTTGAGTTTGGGAGGCCTTGGGTCGCTGGGGCGTTTTGGGGAAGCTCCTTTGCGCCCCAGACTTGCCTCAGTCCATGGTACAAGCAACCACTCGATATCGTCATAGAAAGCGACGCAGTTCGCAATCAGCACAGTTCCACTCAATGTTGCTCAACACCAAGTCTGACAAGAGCAAAGACCAGTCGGACCCCTTGGTATGGCTCCAATTCTGTACATGACGTTCAGAGGTGTCCCTAGCTTCAGCCATGTGATGACCAAAAGTCCATGTCAGCATAGGAAAGGATATAGAGTTGGACTCTTTTGCCTAGAGGAAGAGACCAACCGCCGTGTTTGGGGGACTCCAAATAAAGAAGGAATGATACTGGCAATGGGAACACTCTCCAAGCATCAATTTTGTTACGCAGAAGTTTGCTGTACGTATGTCCCACTACGTTGTTTGTTCGGGCTTATCAAGCCGTTGTATTCAAGGTTACGGAATTACATTGAAGTGCAGCCGCAATTAATAATTAACATCGGGCAGCATCTAAGACGATATGTCTTGGCACAGTTGTGATCCTTAGCCGCTACTGTTTTCCACAATTAATGTAGAATCATTTGTTAGGCTTACTTTGTTACTCTCCCAGTGGTACCCTTCAAAAAAGACACACCCACATGGAACACGGAGTGTTCAGCACCCATTCCGAGAACTCACCGGAACTGAGGGGGACAGATGTGCTGATTTCATGGCCATAACTTGCCCAAACGGGGCTCCAGGAACCGGATCTGCTGAGACAAAGATGTGCGCAATCCGATTTTTTTCCGGCAGCTGCTTTCGAGTTCTGAAAAGAAAGTCGATCCATGATGAGCACCGTTTGAGGCAGCCACATGGCAAGTCAAAGAACCCATGTTGCGGAGAAAATGGCAGGCGAGCGTTGGTCATGATTTACCAAGAAACCCAGTTTTGTGCCTGTTTTGTTGTGGAGAGTTTCTTTTCGGAGGGCGGGTCATCGCGGTTTTATCTTTTGCATTCGTGCCTTTGTCATTTAGAGTTGAAGGTTGAGGATCAGCCACCCGTGGTCAGGGTTTCTATTTTGACTGCCTTTGACCATTTTGTGCAGAAGGAGTTTTGACCAGGGCACATTCGTTGCTTTCTGCTGGCATTCAGCGGCACCCCAACCCGTTGGCCATGCTGGAAGTTAGTTCTGTTTGGCCCAATTGATGGCACGGGTACGACCGATTTTTGACCAACTGGCGCACGTTGGCCATCCGCAAGATCCTGCCCTGGGGCTACCTCTTCTTAGTAGTTGCTTTTCTAGGCATTTACCGGAAATCAGGGTTGCCCAACCCTCCATTTTGAACGCCCTGTTTTTGTTTCCCGGTTTGGAGTACCTGCTTTTGAGTTGCTGTGTGCTAGTTATTTCCTTCTCCCTTTCGAATACAGTATCAAAACAACTGATATAATTATGATTGATAGGGGTAGGGCCCGGACGAACATGGTAACCTGGTAGGAAGTCACCAGTACAAGGGGCTGAAGAATCACTAAAATGATTTGCCTCTGCCATATTGCAATTAGGGAGCAAAGGAAACCATGTAAATTCCATGGTTTGTGGTCAATGTGGCAGGCGCATCCGCTCCCGGTTCCAATTATGCGATGAAGTAGACCGCACAAGTCTCTTTTGTCATTTGCCGACTCTGATGGTACCTGGAGTCTCCATGACCCTTTAAGAATAGGTCCATGACCCCCAGTATTTAGGGTAATGACCCCATTTTTAAAGGGTCATGGAGACTCTAGGTTGCATTTTTTTGGGGGGGACCGGGTTTCCGTGAAGAATCAACTACCAAGAAAGGAGCCAGTTGTGGTTTTCCCCATGCCTGCTGTTTGGTGCACTACTTGTGATACTAACTTGGGTTGAACAACACACATGGTTTGTGTTCAACAGCCAATCATGGTTGCGAAAAACAGGGGTCTTCGGGCCACTTTGTATGATACGAAGGGAGTTTCGCCTGCAATGATAGAGGCAGTCGGGCCACATTCTATGTAAGGGAGTATGCCCGTGAGCATGGCTAGATCCCCCAGCTAGGTGCCCTTTCTCACCGTTTCTTTTTTGGTTGGGAGATTCGGTTCCCCTGCTAAAACAGACCACTGAAAAAAGAAACGGTACCAACTTCTTCCTCTCAAATCTGCAGGACCTAGATGGAGCAGTCATGGGAATGAGCGCTCCCAAGGAAATCCAGGCCAAGATGTCGAGTGATTTCCCAGTGAGCAGGGCTGTTTGAAATTCGACAAACTTCTGTGACACACCAAAAAGGGCCAAACCCCAAAGACCATGTTCCCGCCAGTTTTTTTCAAGGGGGTGATTCCCGAAATATCACAGAAGTGGTTGCAGAAACCCCGAGTGGTCCCACAACCCTGAGGGAAAATGATTGCCTGTTGCTTTTCACTCCCCCCAGTGCTGCATGGTGTCTACTTGATTTTGTAGGGCCACCCCTCCAAACAAGGAAAGAGAGCAGGAAGCCTCCAACTTCTCGATTTCGGAGATCGCGGATCGCAGGCTGAAGCGCTGCAGTGTGGCCGCATCGAGGAGAGAAAACTCTGTGGTTTTGTTTTGGGGGAGGGTCTGGCTGTTCACGACACCCACAAAACCTATGCCATGGTTGTTGTGGGGACACATTTTACATTTTTGCTCATTGTGGTTTAGTGGGAAATCCCCACTTAACTGCTAAAATGTAGAGTTGTTTTCTCCCCTTCCAACGTTAACCAAGATGCAGGTGTTTCTCTTTGTTTGTTTCAGGCGGGGGGAACTTCCAACAATAAATGTAGTTGGCCTTCTGGTTTTCCTTCAAAGCCACCGCAAAAGGTGTAACCTAGCAATTGGAGGGCACCCAATAGCGAAAACCCATGAAACAATTTAAGAGTCAGTTTGCCCCCAGGTGTCTATTGGTTGAATATCGGTTTACTGCTGGGGTTGGGATTGGTTTATGTGATTATAATATTGATCCTGCTTGCAGAGTTTTGACGGCTTAGCAGGCCCTTCATGTAGTTATGCCGTCTTCATTGCGTGAAATCCATGGAAGCTGCGCTGGCAACAGCAATCGGTGGCGTTGCTGTTGGCTTGGCAGGGAGTGGACACACCGCGGCCCTCCGCAGCTTCAGCCATTCGGCTCTTTGAGCTGCCTGGGTCCGGGCACTGTTGCTTTGATCCTGGTGTTTTCAAAAAAAGAAAGAAATACCGCAGGCGGCCTGGTGAGTGTGAGGGACGAGTCTGGCCGGGATGAGCTTTCTGTGGCACGTGAAGGGCAAGTCTTTCGCTTCAAGCCGACCCCAGGGGCACCAAAAAACACACCGGGCAACTCGTCGAAGAAAGAGCATCCTGGAGTCTCCATGACCCGAAATAGAAATAGGTCCACGACCCCATGATTTAGGGTAATGACCCCATTTTGAAAGGGTCAGAAGGAGACTCCAGCATCGCACGCTGTGCTCGCGAGGAGCACGCCTTCAAGCTGGAGGTCTTGCGCGCCAGGGTGGATGTTTGCGACCTTCGCTACCGGGAGCGGAGGGCGGCCTGGCGGCGAGAGGCAGCGAGGGGAAAGCAAATGTTGCCCCAGAAGAAACTACCTAGAGTCTTCCCCAGAATTAGCTCCCTTTTTTGTCTTTTTTGCTTTTTTGGGGGTCCCTTTGTTTTCCACTAACCAGGCAAAAAGATATTATTTTTTGCTGGGGTCCTACTTCCAGCCTAGGAGTCTCCATGACCCGTTAAAAGACGGCAAGGCTTTGCCTCACTTGCCGAGACTGGTCAAACAAAACGTTTTTATTGTTTGCTTGCCGCTGACATGGCCATGGGCTTTTCAAAATCCGAATCGGTTATCCCCCAGTGGTTACATCCGATTCAAGCCAACCACTAAAATAGACGATACATGGGTGGTGAATTCACCTAGCCCAAAATGGGATCCCATTGGTTTTGACCCACAGCCATGTTACCCCGGAGAAAAGTAGTCGATAAAAAGGAGTCCCATCCAGAGGCTGATCCCTTGGCAACACAGTAGCCATAGGGATATGGGAATTACACTTTGGGGTCACAAGGGTCATCTCCCGCCTGTTAGGTGCCGAAACATGCATCTTATTCGCTGCCTGATCCGTGCATTCCTCTTACAGGGTCAGTGTGTTCTTTTCTCAGCATCTTTCTGAATGTTGCGTATGGCAAAGATGGATTAAAACCCACTGGTGGTTCAGGTAAATGAAACATGTGTGGAGGAATCTTCTTTTAGGGCCCCATTTTTTAATGTTAGTTGAGTAAGCCATCTTGAATTCATCCGCGTATACCACCAGGACCAACTGCAACTTTTCCTTTGTGTAGACGGATGCCCATTTCCTCAACTGTTTCGAATCCGACACCCCTCACTGCCTCACCGCAGTGTTGTTACCAACATCTTCAGTACAATCGCATTGCGCGAGTCTTGATCTCGAGTGAAGCCACATGGCTGGCGGTATGGCAGTGCGTGGGTGCCCGCCAAAGAACACACCACCCCTTCGTTCTCCATCTTTACCTATTAGTTAATGTCAGGAGGTGGGAGATGCCCCAGTCACTGGGATAGGATGAGAAACATGGCCGCTGGGTCCTGTCGTTCTGTCTCTCAATAGGGTCCCGCTCTTTTTGTTGCCATTGCATTCCTGGAGTTTATGTCTCCGCAATCTTTGATTCCTAGTGAATTTGGGCAAAAGGTGACGCCTTTTCCCTTTAAACCGTTGGGCAACTGTGTGTGTGGGTGTGTTTTTAATAGTGTGCACCAGCTTTTTTGTGGTTGGCAGGGGGCCGACTTTCTGCTTTGATTCGGGTGACTTCGGATTTGGATGTGGAAAAACGGATGTTTGTCCCTTTTTTTTGTGAGGTCACAAGCACAGACGTCCGAGAGAGAATGCCCAACCACGCGTGTAAGAGGGGCCTTATTGTCAGTCAAAGACACATGTCTCCCCACCCTGCTGATAGTGGATGAAGTGTCTAATTAGAAACCATGGAACTTGTCCCAAAATATGGGTTTGTCTTGTTTGAGGCACCCCTTTTTCGGCGTTTTATCATCATCAGTATTATGATTATTATTATTAGCATTATTATTATTAGTATTTATTATTATTATTATTATTTGGGGGGAGGGGAAACCCGACGAGCCACGGAAAAAAAGGTAATTACATATATATTTGTTGGCGCCCCTGCCCATGTTGAGACACACTATGCTCTCGGCTTTCTGGGCCCTGAGGTGTGCGAGGACTCCCCAGGTTCCCCGGCTTTGGCCTCAGGACGCTCGCCTTGGCCGGAAAAAAAAAACCTTCGAACCATCTGACGCCATTGCTTGCACTCAAATCAGGGCAATATGTTCAGCCTCAGGGTTGAGGGTTGGACAATAGCAGGATGTTGGAATTTCAATTAAGAGTTACAATGCCCCAATCAGCTAGCTTTGGCTGCGCCCCAATCAGAGCCCCCGAATCCGAAATGTGGCTAACCACTTTGTAACTTGGCCGAACATCCAAGTTTAAGCTGCAAACTGCCACCAAGATGTTCAGCAACAAACCAAGACATAGCAGTCATCATTGGAATGCGATATGTCCGTTTCATGAGCTCACTGAAACCTAGGGAGATTGCCAGACTTGGAGCAGCCTGAAACTTCAGGTTATGTTGATGGTGAACGAATGCTTTCGCATTCTTCTGCACGGTCCCTGCCTTGCAGACACTTAAATTGATAAGTTGGTGCCCTTTCCAATTGCTCCGGGCGTTAACCAGGAGCAACGGTCGCTGGTTGCGAACTCCGTTCGCACCACGAAATGAATCCATGATTGAAACCATGGTTTGTTGGTATTTACGGGGCCAGGGTGTCTTAGGTGCAGGATTTCGTCCATGCACAGTATTTATTGCCATCTACCTTAAAGGGGATGACATGGGGGACGCTCATCAGAATTACCATCAAGTGCGCTTTGCTCACCCCAATCCCACGTCATTGGGGGGCATAATTTTGCCAATGGACAAAGGGACCTGCTTTGCAGGGCACCTGTCACTATTCGCCAGAGAGGAGTTGAGGATGAGCCTCTTTTTTTTGGGGGGGGGGGAAGGAAGTGAGGAGAGAAGAGAGCTGATGGGACCTGCCTTTTTCCCAGGATCCAAGTGGTTGTGTGCCGGGTACCTAAAAGAGTCTCAAAGGGAAACCAAAAGGAACGCCACAATATTGTAGGCCCTTAACGGATTTGTCTCAAAATAGGACCCCCAAATTCGCTTAAGTCTGGATGTTCCCTGCAAAAAAATGGACCTCCAAAACGTGTGGTTTGCTTTTGGTTTCCCTTTCCTTCAGAGCAGGGTGCCACATACCTAAATGTCCATCGATCGAGTCGAACGGGAGCAGCTCCAGGCGACGCAGGCCTTCTTAACACCTTCGAGGCACGCTTCGGAGGTTTCGGTTGGATCTTCGCCCAGGGTTTGCAGGGGTCATTATTTATACGGTTTCTGGGGGTCAAAGTCAGAAGTGGAATCGGTTCTTTCCCTTTAACCCACCACTTCAGGGGTGACTTTGACCAGGTTTAGGTTGGATCTTCACCCAGCACTCGGGGTCATGTCTTTTTTTGGGTCACAAGTCACGACGTTGGGCGATTCAGCCACTTGATACCTCTTGATTGCTACCCTCCCACCAAGTGCAAAAAGGCCCTTTCCAAGAGGAAAGTAGTCTTTCTACAGGGGTCTGTGCACTTCCCTGTTAGCTAGTGGGAGGGTAATGGGTTGGATCTTTAGACTTTAACATTTCATTGAAACACAGCTCGGTTGTTCCTTTGAACCCACAAACAGTTAAACTCCTTGCAGAGGGGTCAACAGCAACCAAGTCCTGAAGCCACAATTGCGTTGACAACCTCCTTGCTGTTTAGCTTTTCTTGGGGAGGGTGTGGTTGGCGCCTGTTTCGCCGGCAACTCTTTTATCACCAAAATGAGCAGCTGGAACTGGTCAAAAACCTCAAAAAGAACAAGCCACCGCATTCCAAATTGAAGCAAATCAAGGCGAACCACCATTCAAAGCAACAGTTAGAACGAAACCTCCAGTTCAAGCCAAACTGGGTCCCCCAGCTAGGTGAAGGGAAGGGAAGGGAAGGGTTTCTTTTTTGGGGAAGGGTCCCCCTACTAAAATGGACATCCTGAAACAAATGGTACCACCTTATTCTAACCGCTCAAATCTGGAGGACCAAGCCAAATCAAATTCCAACAATTGGAGGGGCAACGGACATTTTGAAGGCACCAGCCGCAAGCCTTAGGCTGAGTCCTTCTGTCGACTCGGAACGCCGCGAGCTTCAGCCTCTTGGCTCGGGTTTGGTCGCCGCTTGGTGAGAAGCCACCTGATGGCAAGCCCAGCCATCCGGTTCCTTAGCTTTCCGGTTTTTTTGTATGTACATATATATATATACCTGGAGTCTCCATGACCCTTCAAAATACGTCCATCACCCCCCATTATTTCGGGTAATGCCCCCATTTTTAAAGGCTCATGGAGTCTGTGTATATATATATATATATGTGCATATATATATATATATATATTTGTAGTGTTTAGTGGTGGTTTCCATTCATTCAACTATTCTTGTTAGATATGTTTAGTGTTTAGTGGTGAAATTTCCGAACTTAACCCACTGAAAGTTAGTCACTGTTAGCCGGGATCCTCCAGGATCTGAGGCCTTGTTATTGGGGGGGAAGAAGGCCAATCGGCTAACTGACTAGCTTGGCCGAACATCCAAGCATGGATTGCGTCGCTGGGTGCCATGTTTGTATTGCAGCCACCAACTTTGTGTTGACATCCAAGGCTCCAGGGGGCCTAAAATCTCCGGGCTTCTCGTTGTTCAGCCCGGAACAAGGCAACTGTTCGGGGGCGTCCGCAGGCCGTTTTTAGCCTTTCGAGCGGATTCCTTTCGGACGCTTAAATGGGTGTCTGTGTGTGTGGTATTCGTCTTTCGGACACCCGCAACATTGGGATGTTGATCAGAAATCAAAAGGGAACTCACTCCCGGAGTTCCTGGACTTGAGTCACTCGGGGGGTTTGGACCATTCTAGCACAAACACAAAATTTGCTCGTTGTTCGACCCATCAACTCGGGAAGTGAGGAAAGCCACAATGTTCGAGGATGTTCGAGGTCCGAGGTTGACATAAATCGGCATTTGTCAGCCAACGAAAAGTTGTGATATGTCACGTGGTTTTCTCACTCCCTGAGTTCATGGAGACTCCAGGTACCACTCAATTGGTCTCCCAAAAAGTTCAAAGTCCATGACCCGAAATAAAAATAGGTCCATGACCCCAGTATTTAGGGTACTGACCAACCATTTTTTGAGGGGTCAGAAGGAGACTCCATCCGCTCTGGAAGTGAGCCAAACCACCCAGAGGCTCCAATTTGATTCATGCAACCTCAAACAGCCAGGTGTTGAAACCCCCAAACACCAATTCTTGGGGTGTCCAATGGAGGGGTCGGGTCTTCCATTGAAAGCCCCAGGAGCCTTTGGGCATGAACAAAACACATTTGGATCCGATCGACTGTTTCTCCAAGGCTTTCCAGCGAGAGAGGTGGTGCTGAGCTGAAGAGCTGAGCAAAGGTCCCTAATGTGGACACACGCACGTACCTAAGCCCTCCAAATTCCCTCACAGATGCTAGGTCCCCCAGCTAGGTGCCCTTTCTCACCGTTAATTTTGGTTGGGAGGGTTCCCCTACTAAAATAGACTACAGAAAAAAGGGCACCCTTATTCTAACCTCTCTACTGGAGGACCTAGGATGCGTTATTGCCCCAATCTTATGGGGTGAGTCCCCTTTTGGCTGGGGTAGTTTGAGGGTCCAGGCACCCTGTTTGGTCGAAGGATCTGCTTGGGGATACCAATGTATCAGCACTGTTTTTGACACATGTATTAGTGGTTTTAGTTTGTTTGCTCTGATCATTGTTTGTGGGGGGCTGCAAAAAGCCAAGTTGTTTGCTACCATACCAAGGTTTGGGAAAGTATGCGTGTGTTCTTTTGGGACTCTTTTGGAGCCATTCTGCGAACAGAGCCGCCGAAAGATGTGGCTCACAGTGACTTTGCAGAAGTTGGTCTCCGAATTATCATGCTGCTTTGGATGCTTTCCAGTGGGCGTCAAAGATGATGTGGGTATGTGTCAAAGATGATCTGGACCCAGCAAAAAACGGGCCTTCTTTCCGGGTTCCCTTTAAACCAAGCTGGATCTTCCAAATGTTGTTTTGTTCACATAATATCTGGAGACGACCCGTTCTTTAGGGGTCTCAGTGAAAAAGCGAAGGACGCTGAAAAGGGTATTCGCGGACCGTCTCAGGATGTTTGTGCTGTTGCCGTATGCAACAAAGCAGCCTCTCGTCGTTTAAGAGCAAGAACTTCGAAGAGAGGAGTCAAAGCGGATGCTCGCTTCAAAGCTTGAGCAGCAACATGGGTCCTGGGATTCAAACCACCATTAAAACAATGGGGGCTCATATAACCACCATTGTTTATCTAAGGATTGTCATCATCCAAATTGGGTCAACCTTTCGTTTACTGGGGTTGAAGCCTAGGGCGGGTGTGTCTTCTAGTAGGGACCCCGGCATCAAAATGCAGTTGTCGTGTGGCTTCCCTGTGTAGCTTTCAAGCCAACCAGAAAAGTGTACCCACGAAAGACAGGACCAAAGAGTTTCGTCCCATGTCCCCAAGCTTGAAGAACTGGACAGAAGTAACTGAATGGGGGTTGGTAGAAAGAAGTTGGCCATGGCGTGTTTTTGTATGTGTTTGTGCTTTCGGAGCGGCTGCCGAAGATATCCCCCCCACTTGGACCTTTAACTCGTTGAAGATTAGTTTCTGAAACAGTTGTGGTTGTTTGTTTGAACCTTTGACTCGTTTGTTTGTGTGTTTGTTTGTTTGAACCTTTGAGTCGTTTGTCTGCTTGTTTTATTTGTTTGTTTGTTTGTTTGTTTGTTTGTTGGTTGGTTGGTTGGTTGGTTGGTTGGTTGGTTGGTTGGTTGGTTGGTTGGTTGGTTGGTTGGTTGGTTGGCTTGTTTGTGTGTTTGTTGCTTTGTTTGCTTTCGTGCTTGCTTGCTTGCTTGCTTGCTTGCTTGCTTGCTTGCTTGCTTGCTTGCTTGCTTGCTTGCTTGCTTGCTTGCTTGCTTGCTTGCTTGCTTGCTTGCTTGTGGTATCCCAAACTGGTCAGCTTGAGCTCGCTCAAAGTGGCAGGACCGAGTGCTTCAGAAGTGTGATTAGCCATGGTTAATATCATCATCAGGGACGTCGCGGTAGTGACCGACCTGTGGTGTTTTGGCTCAAGTTTGCGGGTCCGTCGCGCCTCGGATGAGCGTCGCCGGGTCCCCGCGTCGATCACCTTCGTGTCGGTGGAGAAAGAGACATCGGCCCGGGGCAGATTGGTGGGGTCCGCCCGTGCGGTTCATCGTCGATCAAGGTTGCGGGTACTTGTTTACTTGTTTTGGTTTTTCCCTTTTGGTTGTTGTTCTCTGGTGTGTGGGAAACCCTGATCTTTGGGACCGGGGATTGGTTTGCTTTTGGGGAACCTTTCTTTTGTGGCTTGTTTACCCCAACTTACCCATTGCCTGGGCACAGGCTCGTGCCCGAATCACAGGTTATCAGCCGTAGGACTTTCCTACGCGCTTGAGACCATCAACTACAAGCTCTATGTCGACCCCACGATCACGCAGGAGTGTCGTGGATGAGGAGGCCATCCTAGGGGGCCTCCGCTCAGGTGAGGACCTACCGGACTACGACTACGAGGATTTCGAAGCAGGTTCGACAGGTCAGGGCCATCCCGGTAGGGACACACCCAGAAGCCGTGGCAGGTACACCGACGATGGAGATGATCGCATTTTCCGTCAGGCCACTGATGATGAGCAGACACGAAGGGTTCGCTCCGATAGGAGCGGCTCTGAATCAGGTCACAGGCGCGGACAGTTCGACTTCATCAGCATGGCGATGAACGGCCCGCCCTCATTCGGACGACCCGGAGGCCATGCCGACCCGACCCCCGAGATCTCTTGTTCCAGGTGAATCGCAGGTCTCGGATGAGTTTGAGGACAGGCTGCAGGGACCAGGGACTATGGTTTTGGCTCCGAGAGATATCTCGGGTCGATCCACTGGTTCTCAAAATCCAGGTCAGTTTGATGAGCACGAGGAGCGGAAGTTCACAGGTTTCGGATACGATGCCCTGTTGAAATCGACCGCAGGCTGGGGCAGTAGCTCAAAGCAGGGATCTGATGCCGATAGGCCCAACCCCAATACTGCCAAGTCTGAATTTTATGATGGTGAAGATTACAACTTTGCGGATGAGGAGGAGGACCAATCACGCCGAAATGCTAGGATCCGTGCTGCTGCGAGGCCTAGGAGCCTCTCTCGTGGAGCTACCAGGGACCTTCGTGTTGACAGGGGCGCCCGGAGCGAGAGAGAGAGAGCCAGAGATAGCCGGGAAGTTCTTCGGGGATTGGAGGCCATCCATGACGGGGAGGGACCGATAGGTCCTCCAGTGATTGGTGATACCCCAAATGTTCCCCCCTTTCCCAACATTACATTTGGAGGTCCGTTGAATCAGAGAGACGAGGACTCGAACCGGATTACTGGTTCGCCAAGGATCACTGAGCGGGCTGCCGATGCCGTTGGGACAGGTGCAAGAGATGGTCGGCTTGCCGATGCACTCGGAATCGAGGATCGTCCGTCGATCGCTAGCCCGTTAGGGCGAGATCCCAGTGACATCGAAACGCTAAGGTCCAGCAACGAGTTCACACCTCAATGGGGTTCGACCGCCAGGGAGCGTAGTGCCTCAGCGAAGAGGCCGTCACCCCTCGCCATTGAGACCGATAGGTCAAAGGCGAGGAGGGCTAGCCCTTCACCGTTAGGTTCAACCCGACAGGATGAGGAGATGTTCGATCCTGCTGATGTTCATATCCACTCCACTCCTGAGTCTCGTGCATCCAACATTGATCCCCGATCTGGCGATAGCCGGAGAAGGGGATCTACCCCTAGCAGGCCGTCCAGGATAGGTGATAGTCCTGTAGGCGACCCCAGAAGACATGCTAAAGCTAGTGGGGCTCCTGAGAGGATCGAGATATCGACTCCTCCAGCACACAGGTCCCACTCTTCCGGTGAGTCAGGTGACGCCAGGGCAAAGGAGGTGTTTGATTTGCACATCCAGGAGATGCTCGAGAGGGGTGAGGTGTCTGGTTCAGTCGCAAAAGCGTTCCATATCTTTGCTGACCAAATCAGGTTACTAAACGGTCAGGTGGGTTCCATGCGAAAGGAGTGGAGCGACGAGAATCAGCAGACGAAAGACAATTGGCGACTGAGATTGCGACTCAATCTGATGCCGGTAGGATGCGAATGATAGTTCAGCGGTTCGCCAGTGAGATCGTCCCGGATAGCAGGGCCATTGTGAGGCAAGCCATCGATGAACAGGCTGAAGTCGTGGATCAGAGGATCAATTTGCTTTCTCACGAGGTTCATGAATCTGTTAAGGACAATGAAATCGCAACTAGCCAGCTTCGTCAGGTCATTCAAGAGAATCGTGAGGCCACCCGCAGGAGCCATGCTGCTTCCGAGGATGAGATCCATAAGGACTTGGACAAGCTTGAGGGGCGGATGTTCTCGGTAGAGAAAACCGTTGGGATGCGGACGCCAGCAGGTGAATGGAATTTGAATCCTGCTGCGCAACCGCCCGATAGGGCTACCAGCAGTGGAGCAAACGCGAGTTTCAGGGAGTTAAACCTGAAGCTCGAGAAGGTTCTTCTTGAACACGAGAAGTTTGCTAAGTGGGCCTCCGAATCTATTGGTGGTATTAATGAAGAACAAATCATTCTTGCTGATCGAATGTCGAGGCTGCAAAGTGGGAGGGGGTCCCAGGCGGTCGATAGACCATCAGGGCCTGTTTCCCCGCAGGACTGGCATGAAGCAGTTGACGAGGTCAATCGAAAGGTCCAGGATCTATCTCGCGGAGTTCAACGCCAACATCGGGATCATGACGATGTCATCGCGAGATTTGAGACCGTGAAGTCCCGTGTTGAGCAGTATGAAGCGCGCTCGGGAATTCTGAATCAAGTTCTTGATGACATCAGAAGGCAGATCCGCAATCTCCCTGCGAATAGTGATCAAGCGCGGTCTGCCGTTAGGCGTGAACTCGATTCATTTCGGAGTACGCTTGAAGGCGCAATGCGGAGAATCACTACTACCGAGAGTAACATACGTACTCTTAATGGAATGAACAACAGAATCATGGCTCAGCTTACTGATATTGAAGGTCATGTTGATGAGGCTGCTGACATTATTCAGGGTGTCCAGGAAAATCAGCAGAATCCTCAAGGACCCAGAGAGAGACGGAATGTTGGTTACAACGCTTTTGCTGGACAGGGACATAGGATCAGGTCTCCGACGCCCACTCCTGGAGAAGGTGACGGTCGGGGTACTGACCTTCCGGTAAGACCGGGCAGGGGTGTTGGTTTGACCGATCACGTTTTGCCAAATGTGCCCGATAGGGTCGATCCTTCTCGTGCAGACAGGCATCCCATTCATCCCGATAGGGAGAGGGCTGACAGCAGAAGCAGAAGAGCTCGGGGACTGCCTGACAGGTCACATTCCCCGCCAGGGCGTGTAAGGGATGGCCCCCGCGCGCGCGCAAGGGGGGACATTTCGAATTCCCCCAACAGGGATGTGGGTAGGAATAGGAGTCCGAGGCCTGCTGCCGTCCCCGATAGGGGATCTGAGGTCCGGAATCGGCAATCGAGAGGGGACGGGACGATCCGCGATAGCGGGAGCATTTCTCCGAACCCGGACAGGCCGATCCGCGATAGCGGAAGCGTCTCTCCGAACCCTAACCGTAATTCTGGAGGTGATCGGGTGAGTAGGGCCCATGCTGAAGCCCAGAGTCCTGGCGATAGCTGGAGGACTCCTGGGAGTAGAGCTCGTGCCGATATCCAGAGTCCCGGCAATAGCTGGAGGACCCCTGGAACTCCATCCGATCGTGGACGGGCGTCGGCACCGGCCGCAAGAGGAGCTCCCGGCGCCGGTGGCCCAGGTGCGCCAAAGATCTGTGCCCTCGATGATCCCAACGACCGTAGGCACCCGGACGCTGAATTCTCGTGTGTTACGTGCAATCGTGAGTTTTGCAGGCTTTGCCGGGGCGACGATGGGGACTGTTGCAATTGTCACTTCTTGAAGATGAAATGTTGGGCATGTCGTAAAAGTGCCCAGGAGGTCTCTATGTATTCCTGCACGGAGTGTGGGAACCACGTCTGTGAGGATCACAGTCATTTTGGCAGTGACGGCCTCGAGCGATGTGCGCGCTGCAATATTCGGCGTGAACGCGCTGAAGCTGGACCGCCCCCTCCTCCTCCTCCTGGGGAAGGAGGTGGGCAAGGCGGACCACCCGGCCAAGGTGGGGGCGGAAGCGGTGGTCACGGGGATGCTCCATTTCCACCACCAGGACCTGGACACCCCGGCGGAGGCCAAGGTCCCGCTGGACCTTCTGGAGGCCCGAGTGGTGGGGCTCCTACCGGGGGGTACCCTGGTGGAGCACCCGGGTTCTATGGTAGTGCTGCCGACTCTCATGGAGCTGAGAACAACCAATGTGGTTCGAGTTTCTATGGTCCAGCCTTTGGGGGTGGTGTCTACAGTCAGGGCGTTGGTGCTGGCGTTAGTCAGCCCAATGTTGCTCCAGGCTACCCTGCAAGCATCGGGCATGCTAGTAATCCTGGAGCGGGTCAGTGCCATGGCTATGGCGCAAATGGTGCCGATAGGCCGGGGGATGGCGGTCTTCTTCCTGAAACAATCAGGGAGACGACGGGCGAGACAGGTGCACCAAGTCTAACTCAGGGTCCCCGTTACCGGCCCTCCTTTGGTCCCATGCGTTGGTTGTGGAATGAGGGCTTGTGAAATTTGCTGTCCGTTACCGGCTAGGCTGTGTGAGAGCTGCAGGATCACGTCATGTACCCCGATAGGGGCCCTGATTTCAACCGTTGCTGATAAGGATCGGTACCATCACAAATGCAACACTATCACGTTGCCTCCTGAACCGACAGCTGATAAGCTTCGGGAATGGATTTCCGAGGTTAAGGAGAGGGTCAGGAACGCTTTCAGTTTTGACTCTGATTACGCGTTAGCGTGGATTTCAGAGACTGAAAGGCTCGACTATGACGCTCTTGGAGGGCCCTGCAAGTATCCGGTCTTGGATTCCAACTTCACGAGTGCTATCAGGGATTGCATCAAGACGAGGGCCGTTAGGGATAAGATGAATCGCTTAACAGAGGCTGCTCAGAACATGACCCCTCCTCAGGGCATCAAGGGAAGGCAAATCTTGAAGCTCTTGCTGAACCATCTGCAGACTGGAGTCGAGGACGACCAGACGTTCAAGATTGCCGAGTTGACCAGTCTCAAATGTCGACAGACAGGTCACTCCGATGACGAGGCTAGGCTCCGGAGTTATCTGAGCACATGGGATAATCTCATCTACGGGATCAAGAGGAGGATCGATGATGGGGTGCTGCTAGCCGTGTTCATCGAGAACGTTCGTCATCTACGCTGCATGCGGCCTGACATTGAGAGATGGGACCGCGATGAGACCGTTAGGTCTTTCCAGTGGCTCTATAAAGCTTGTCAGGACTGTGTTGAGCGATGGCAGAAGCGACAGAACACGTTGCAGATGTATCAGACCTTTCATGAGCAGAGATCCCGGTCGGGCTCGCACTCTCGTGAGAGGGATCGGCATCCTGGAGCTCCTGGGGTTGTTCGAAGATACGACCCACTCGCGAGGAAAAGCGACCCAAGCCCTTCAAGGTCCGTTAGGTCCGGAATGGATGGGAGGCCGGATGGGAGGCCAAGATCATCTTCGCCCGGAAGAAGCGGTCAGAGAGACAGAGCTTCTCCTGGGAGAGGCAGTCAGAGGGACAAGCGCACCCCGTCTCCCAAGTCGCCGAGAAGACAGTCCCCTGCTGGGCCTGCTGATCGGGCATGCTGGGAGTATACGAAGACTGGGAAGTGCCAGTATGGTCGGGAATGCAGGTTCGAGCACGACAAGAGCCCAAGGAACCCTGCTGCGCCCTCTACGCCGAGGACTGGTGATAGGCCCGTTAGGGACAAGCCTATGTTCTTCGGATACTGCTACGACTGGATGTATGGCAAGTGCACAGCTCAGCCGTGCAAGTACCTGCATCAGAAGCCACCACCGGGTACGAAGCCTATCACGCCTCGTACTACTGCTGGTCCGGTTGTTGAGGATGAAGAGGGGGATACCCCTAGGTCGCCTCCTCCCGATAGGGAGGCGAGGCGTCTCGACAGCCCCGCTCAAGGATTGACGGATTTTTAGGCGGGGCGGGCCGTTACCCTGAGGCCAACCGTGTTGTTGTGGCGTGTCCAGCTATGTGGGCTGTTGCCCCAGCTACCGGTGGGTCTGCACCGGGTTGCCTCCCTCCTTGCGTTAGCAGTTGGGAGAAAAGCGAGCGAGGCGCGTTGTTTTTCTCCGGTACTACTGGTGGAGGTCCCAAATGGGACCAAGTCATTTGGAGACGGACCGTTGACGCAAATGGGACCGTGATCGAGGATATCGGGGTGAACTTCGGTGATCGCCGAGAGTCCTTGTTCAGGAGACTCCCTAGGCGAAGTGATACCAAGACGACTTTTTGGTACTGCGATGATGCGGAGGTTGTGCTGTCCTGGAGGAACAAGCACTTCCCGAAGGGTCCCGATAGGGAACCTCTGGGAGTCCAGATCCCCGATCTCCCTGAAACTTGATTTCCTATTCGATGGCGTCTGACCTGAGGATGACGGTGCAGAGCGGCATCAGACTGCTCCCTTATCTTGGTGAGGACAAGGGAGGAGTCGATACGGCGTGGGATGAGCTGGCGAAGGTGCTCTTCCAATTCTCCTATGTGTCGGGGATTTCGGCCTCGGATGCGTTCGTGGAGAAGTGGGTGGCGAAGCACCTAATCAAGACCAACCAAGTCGATAGATTTGATTCGGTCACTGAGTACTTCCGAGCTAACCCAGTGCATGCTGCTCAGTGGGGTAGGCGTATGACGACTTCCGTTAGGAAGTTCGCTCGCCATGACACGTACTTGTCCTTCTATATCCCGATGGCGTACGTGATTGGCTCCGCGGCGGGGCATCTGACTCCATTATATCCGACCCATCGGAAGGACGTGGACATCCTGGCCAGCCATGCGTTGATATCGGATCTCAGGAAGTACATGGTATCAGAGACAGGGTACGATGAGAAGAAGAGACTGAAGGAGGCGATAGCCAAGGTGCAGAAGGCAATCAGTGCCGGGCAGTCGGAGCCTCCCGCCCCCTTCCGCGACCCATTCGTCTACGTTAGTGACGAAAGGGTGAGGACGGTTCTTGATGGTCGTCAACCGGAGCCATTGAACGTGAACATTGAAGGGCTTCAATCGGTGCATCATGCTGCGCAGGGTCCTGGTCCTAAGCAGGAGCCGATCGTCAAGGGCGGAAAAGGAAAAGGGAAGAAGGGGGAAAGGGGCGGTAAGGGCGGTAGTCCTTCCGGCCCACCGTGAAGTGCCAGGAAAAGGGTCTGGTAAGGGCGATAGTCCATCTGTCTCACAGGCAAAAGCAAAGGCCGATGCTGGGCCGGCTCCGATGGAGGTTGATGCAACTGTGGCTCAACCGAAGAAGACTTGGGTCGAGATGGCGGTTCAAGGAGCCCGGCCGAGTGCGAAGGCTAAAATGACCCCGGTTCCAAAGGCCGAGCCAAAAGGGAAGGCCGCTTCAGTATCTGAGGCGAAGAATGCTCCGGCTCCGAAGGCTGAAGCTAAGGAGACAAAGCAGGCCGAACCGAAGGTTGAGGTCAAGAAGGAGAAGATAGGCGGAGATGACGCTCCTGGCGGTAGCCGGGGGTCGGCTGAAGGGCAGAAGAGAGAAATTTGAAGTCCCGTTGGGATCCTGACGAGACTGTGAAGGAGTCGACGAAGCGAGAGGCATCGACGAGGCCTGATGACGTTGACAGCAGACCAGGTGCGGCAGCAAGAGAGGCTAGTGGGGATGATCTTCACTCTGCGCTTGGTAGGTCTTCGGCAAAGGACGCGGTAGCGCCTCTGACGGCCTCCAAGGCAATGGCAAAGAAGCCTGAAGGCGGTGAGATCAGGTTGCAGTCGGCTGAGCGAGCTGCGGCGAGCCCGGTGGAGGGTCACTTCCTGGTGCTGCCTGAGAGTTCGGTGGTGGACGCTCTCTTGTCAGTCTCCACCAACAGAGTGCTGAACAAGCAAGTCAGGGATTTCATCAGAAATGGTGAGGACGCGTCAGCACTGGAGGCTCTCAACCAGATCGTGACGAACTCTCGCTCTGGGAGGAGGCGTAGGGAATCGGACGTTTCCCGCACTCCTTCTCGGAGGTCCGTTAGGACCGTGGACACCAGGGATTCCAGAGAGTCGAGAAGGCGCAGATACCGTCCGCGGCGCGAGGATGATCGCGACCGGAGGAGGGACGATGCTCGTGATCGTCGTGATGATGATTCACTCGATCGGGAGCGAGAACGAAGGCGAGATGATCGCAGGAGATCCGAAAGGGATCGTGATAGGGACCGTGCGCGGGGCGGACGTGACCGGAGGAGACGTGACGATAGCCGATAGGCTGAGTCACGAGGATTGCGGCCGATAGGCTTGCGTCCATTCTCCAATGGTCGGCGCGGTGCGGAGGTGGTGATGTTCCTCCCGAACCGCTGAGGCGCGGAGATCATGTCTCTCCCATACCGCTGCTGGGCTGGTGGTCGTGTTCATCAGGAAGCAGTGTGAGTGAGAGGGAAAGCAAACTGATGGGGGGTTACTCCCAGGTTTGCGGAATTCAAACATTTTTCAGGTACGCATGGTCAGGAGTACCTCTTGCCGATAGGCGAGGGTACTAATGGACATACGTTATCTTTTATTTCATGGCTTCTGATAAGAATTAAACTTCTTGCATTGTTGATGCAAACAGTTGTGACCTAGTGTCGTCATGTGGACCTTTCCACAAGGTATGTTGGACAGCGTTACCCCGATTAATTCGGGGTGGTGGCGGGAATTTAATGCCCGGGATGTCGCGCAACTGCCTTTGTGGGTTTGCTCCACCGCTGACGGCGGTAGTGTCCAGCTGTTTGCGGACACATGCGAGCAGTTAAATCCTATCAGTAAATGGCACGCTCCACCCGTCATATGACGGGCTCCTCGTGAGGGGGGTGTGATTAGCCATGGTTAATATCATCATCAGGGACGTCGCGGTAGTGACCGACCTGTGGTGTTTTGGCTCAAGTTTGCGGGTCCGTCGCGCCTCGGATGAGCGTCGCCGGGTCCCCGCGTCGATCACCTTCGTGTCGGTGGAGAAAGAGACATCGGCCCGGGGCAGATTGGTGGGGTCCGCCCGTGCGGTTCATCGTCGATCAAGGTTGCGGGTACTTGTTTACTTGTTTTGGTTTTTCCCTTTTGGTTGTTGTTCTCTGGTGTGTGGGAAACCCTGATCTTTGGGACCGGGGATTGGTTTGCTTTTGGGGAACCTTTCTTTTGTGGCTTGTTTACCCCAACTTACCCATTGCCTGGGCACAGGCTCGTGCCCGAATCACAAGAAGGTATATTGATGCGCCCAGTGTCTGAGAAATACAAGATCATTAACACCCGTCCTGTTCATGAGGTGGGTCTTTCCTCCAAAAGCGCTCTTTCCAAATCCCAACTCAACACCCGCCACCTCTTATGGTTACAAAGCTGATGGGATTTGGAAAATCGGTCAATGGTCAATGGCTGTTATCAAAAATCAGCTTGATCCAATCGGTCAATGGCTTTTATAAAAAACCCGTCAGCTCCTCTCCAGTCGGCTCATCGAGAAGGGTCCTTCGGGCCAAGTGGCGCCAACTTGGTCGTGCATGTAGGACGCTAATGGGGTCAAATCCGAGCGGGCTGCTGAGACGAAGTCGCCGGGCTTGGGACACATTTGGATGTGTCTGAAGCTTTGGGACACCGGCAATAGGTTCGTGTTTGAAATTTGAAATGTGTCCCTGTGCAACCACTCCAAAAGGAGTACGCCTCATGGACTCACTTGCCCATTTCCCGTGGCAACATCACCCCATCAAACGCAAGCAGGATTTAGATTCGCCTAACATGCGATGTGTACAGGGAACCCTGAGCGCACATGACAACCGTCAAGTGTATCCTCATGGAAATTTCTCTACACCTGTCTGTTTGGGGTTGCCTTCGAAGAAGCAACGCAGGACATGTGGGGAGCAGGAATGGGACGGTGCCCCCTCCAGATGCGGGGACTCACCAGCAAGAGGAATCTACCCTTATCCCTCTTACCCAGTCTCCACTTCTTCGTTTGCAAAGTTGACACTTGGTGCAGCGCTCAACACTCAACACGCTGTTGGCCATTTTGGCAGATCGTTCTAGTACCTGGTTTCATGGGGGTGGTAGTAAGGCCTGCATGAACCTTTATATCTTAGCTGAACCCAGCATCAATGGGTGTTGGGCGCTCACTTGGTTCAAAAGCTATATGGGTGTTTCTCAAAATTGGGACCCCTCCAGGTAGGTGATTTCCTTTTGATTTCCCATCGAAACCGTCCAACAAGGGGTCCCATTTTTGGAGAAACCCCCCAAAATGGGCCATCTTGAGTCAGAATGCCTAGAGTCTCCATGACCCTTAAAAAAATGGGGTGAATACCCTAAATACTGGGGTCATGGACCTATTCTTAAAGGGTCATGGAGACTCCAGGTGCTTTCCAGCCGAGTTTCTTCTTGTCAGCCCGCAAGAGAAGCCAGTACGGACCGCTGAGTTTCAATGGGACGCTGCGACGCTGTCACTGCGCGGCGTGATGGCACCTTAACTTGATCTTTTCGAGTCCCAAAACCCTACCCCGGCCATATTGTCATGAACCCAGCGGACCCTGCTTAAAAGGAGAAGGTTCCATGTTTGTGGCTGAGAGGTCACATGCTTGCGGCATCTTGCGGCTCAATTGTCTCAAGACTCCCCCCCCCAAAGGTTTTTTATGCTTTTGCAACCATGGTCCAGCAAAATGCAGTTGCTCGGGGGGTGCTGGGAGACTTTTGGGAAGATGCCCCCCCCGCCTTTACCCAAATCCTCTCAACGTTGTTTTTTCCTGCTTTGTTGCACCGAAAACTGGCGATGTTTGTTCGATGGCAACGTGGGCGTGTCTTTTTCAGGAGCCCCAACAAAAGCTCGATATATTGTCATTGTTTTGCTGAGGTCCTAATTCCAACCAAGATGTTCCGGCAACTTGAGGGGTTTAATAGTGGCGTAGTATGGTGGGTTTAAGCGCAGACTAAGCAAATAAATGGAAATTTTGCAAAAAGGAAAGCCCCCTTTCTGGCAGGCTTTTTTGACTTGGGGGCTGCAAGGGGGTGCCTTCAATCGGGGGAGTTTTGGGGAGCCCTTTTTTGTGGGGGGGGGGAAGATTTTTGTTTGGGCAAACTTTGTTGGCCGTTTCCTTGCTTATTTAGTCTTGGGAATCTGGGAGGCGAAAGGGGAAAGGCTTTCATCGGGGGGTTTACTATCCGCGCACTGGCGTGGTGCGAACCATGCCGCGCAGAGCCGAGCCAACGACTTGAGATCCAGCGCGAGAGCAAGCGCGAAAAGTTCGCGCAATGCGGCTCAAAGCTATGGGCGGGGGCTGGGCGGGCAAACGTCCAGGAGTCTACGGGTTTCCATACCCTTTCTGGGGACAGCAAAGGAAATCAAGGGACCGTGCAGTCGTTTTGAAGGGAAACCACGCGTTCTTGGGGAGGTCCCCGATTTCAAGGTCAGAATAAGACACCTCTCTTGGAAAAACGGCCCCAGACCTATTGGCTTTTCTGCGCGTTCTCCAAACTCTGGGCTCAGGTCGCTTTTGGTCAGTAGGCGCCTGTAGCTGGTGCCGCTCAAAGGTCCGAAATCCTCAAAAAAAAAACAAAAACGGCAGAGGCCTAGAGGTCCCAAAGGCCGGCCAGCGGTTTTTTTTTTGTGCTGAACGGGTTGGACAAACACCAGAAGGCTCTCAGCAAAAAGTCGTCCACGTCTTCTTCGAGTGCTTCACTTGCCCAAAGCGAAAGTCAGCCTTTTGACCTTTCCGTTTCCCTGATTTGGTCCATGTTTGGTTGTGGTTACCAAAGGTGAACCTTTATTTCCAGCCTGTTTGGGCAACTGAGATGCCTGTCCCCCATCGCGGTCACCGTGCTCATGTGGGAAAGCTCCACATATATAAGGAAAGAAGCAGACCAGCGCTGCCACCAGCAATATAGACATGCTTGGGCAAATTACAGCCTTTTAAGTGGGGTTTGCGACCTTTCCCATGATGAAGGTGTCTTTCTTCCGGTTGGTGAACGATTCTATTTTGCTTCGGCACGTATTGTGATTCACGTGATAAAAGCAGAGAGGCCTCAATGAGGGCCACAGAAATGGGTTCCAGGCAACGAAGCAGCAAGGCTGAGAGCAGTAAAGCCAAAGCCGCCCCTTCAATCGCCCGGTTAAGAGCCTGGCCCTGGAGCGATCTTCTCGCGTGGGTTTGAAGCACCGCTTTGGTGCTTCACGCAAAATCATCCTGAGGCAGCATCAGCATCTACGCCTTTCAGACGGGTGAACCCAGAAGGCTCACCCACAGCTTCAACTACAACGGCGTCGGCCCTGCCACGTTTTTCCGGAGCTGGCCGGTTCACAAAACAAAACCTCGCGACTGGGGGCTTCGCTCGATCTGTTCCTGGGCTCCGGCCAGGTGTGCAGGTGTGCAGGTGTGCAGGTGTGCAGGTGTGCAGGTGTTCAGGTGTTCAGGTGTGCAGGGGGCCGGCACAAGAGCATCTCCCAAGATGACTGGGTTCTACTTCAACCCATTTCATGAAGAGTCCAAATATGAAACATATCTGTTGAACATACTTGGAGTTTCCGCGACCCTTTAAACAAATAGGTCTATGACGTGCCATTTTTTGGGTAATGACCAACCATTTTGCAAGGGTCCTTAGGGAGACTCTGGGTATGCAAAATTTCCCGTGTAGTTACTCCCTTGCAGAGATGGAGCAGCACAAACTCGAAGCACATGACCCTACCTGGAGTCTCCATGACCTTAAAAAATGGGGTCATTACCCAGAATACTGGGGTCATGGACCTATTTTTAAAGGGTCATGGAGACTCTAGGCAACCAACTACTAGTTTTGGATTTGGGAGCCCTTAATTCTTGGGTAAATGGATTTGAAACCACTACTAGTTTTGGATTTGGATTTGAACCCTTGGTCCTTGATGGGAAACCACTGGCCTCACCACCAGGCTACAAGTTTAGAGCGATTTTTTCTTCCCCAAGCCAGCCCAGAAATTGGGGGGGGCTACCCTTGAGTGGCAACTAAGATGTGGCTCATCCTGTAAAAGCCGTGGGCGGTTTGTCGATCGGTTTGTCGCAAACAACCAAGTTGCTGCACCGGTTGGATCTGTTAAATCCGCATGTGGAGTACGTGGGTTTTCGGGGGCAGCTTTCCATCATGACCAAGGGAACCTTCAACATTATACCGTGGGCGTTTCTCAGACATGCCGATCAGTTTATTTGTTCAGAGGTGTCGAATAAATATGTCGTTCACACGTACAAGGTGCCCCAGCTCCCAAAGTACCTGCTTTCGTCGACAAGATGACCATATGATTGCTGAACATCCCCCAAGTTTAAAACAGAAACCAGTTCCCCGCCCCAGTGTGCAAAGCTTGGTCGAGTCTTCGGACTAAATTTCTGTACGTGAGCCAGTGCATGTCCTACTTTGGCATCACAAGGGGGGACTTTTCCCACAACCCGCGTGGGTTTGTCTCTTTCTTGGCAACCCCCTGCTGGCTGAAATTCAAAGGGCGACAAAGGGGAAACCGCTTACTTCAAGAGACACCCATGTCCCACCCCATTGTTCCATTGGCCCTCTTGCGTGTCTTAAGAAGAAAAAAATGGTGGTGTTGCAGGGTGTTTCCTTGAAACACGCCCCAAATGGTGGTGTTGCTTGATTTTCCTCTGACACACGCCTCAAACTTGTGGTTTTGGTTCTTCCTTTGAACCACGCCCCAAAAGGGTGGTGATGCTTGGTTTTTCCTTTGAAATACGCCTTCAAAGGAGGTGTTTGCTTGGTTTTTCCTTTCAAACACGCCCCAAAAGGGTGCTGCTTGGCTTTCCTTTGAAACAGGGCCCAACATGGTGGTTTTGCTGGGTTTTTACTTTGAAACACACACCAGAAGGCGGTGTTGCTTGTTGTTTTTCTGAAACACGCGTCAATCTTGTGGCTTTGTTGTTCCTTTGAAACACGCCTTCAAAGGAGGTGTTTGCTTGGCTTTTCCTTTCCAACACGCCGTAAAAGGGTGGTGCTGTTTGGTTTTCCTCTTAAACATGCCTCACACTTGTGGTTTTGTTTTCTCCTTTGAACCACGCCCCAAAAGGGTGGTGTTGCTTTGTGTTTCCTTTGAAACACGCCCCAAAAGGGTGGTGTGGCTAGGGTTTTCAATTGAAACACTCCCCAAAAGGTGGTGTTTGCTGGGTGTTGCCTTTAAAACGTGGTCTTTGAAACACGCCCCCAAAGGTGGTGTTTGCGTTGTTTTTGATTTGAAACACGCCCTCAAAGGTGGTGTTGCTTGGTTTCCCTCTGAAACACGCCCCAAAAGGTGGTGTTGCTGGGTTGTTCCTTTGAAGCACGTTTCAAAATGGTGGTGTGGCTGGGTTTTTCCTTCGAACCAAGCCCCAAAAGGTGGTGTTGCTGGGTTTTTCCTTTAAAACGGGTGTCTTTGAAACACGCCCCCAAAGGTGGTGTTTGCTAGGTTTTTCCTTTGAACCACGCCCCGAAAGGTGGTGTTTGCTGGGTTTTTCCTTTGCAGCACGTATCAAAATGGTGGTGTGGCTGGGTTTTTTTCCTTGGAAACACGCGCCAAAAGGTGGTGTTGCTGGGTTGTTCCTTTGAAGCACGTTTCAAAATGGTGGTGTGGCTGGGTTTTTCCTTCGAACCAAGCCCCAAAAGGTGGTGTTGCTGGGTTTTTCCTTTGCAGCACGTATCAAAATGGTGGTGTGGCTGGGTTTTTTCGTTGGAAGCACGCACCAAAAGGTGGTGTTGCTGGATTGTTCCTTTGAACCAAGCCCGAAGAGGGTGGTGTTGCTTTCTTTTTCCTTTGCAACACGCCCCAAAACGGGGGTGCTTCAAAAAAGTGTCGCGCAAGCCGCGGCGCGTTTCTGCCAGGAGCTCTGCGGGGTCGACACGGCAGCAGGGAAGCCGAGGGACCTTGGGAGCTCTCCATCGGGGCGCCCCATGGGAGCCATACCGTGGATGGTTGCGAAATCCATTTCGCACCATGAAGCCATGGGAGACCAGTGTATGTTAAGGTATCAGAGGTGTCTTAAGTGCGAAAGGGATTTCGCAACCATCGGTATGGGCTAGATACAAATGGAGCACGCTAAGCTGGATACGGAATGAATTTTGAGACTTGGGACCATATTGAAGGTACTGTTACAAAACCCATGGGGTACAGATACCTCTGCTGGGTTCCCATGTGTCCATTTGCTGATAAGAACTTTTATTTGTGTGTCCCTGTTGGTTCTAAGGGGAATCGATTTCACTACTGGACATATTGTCTCGTTTTTGTTTTTGTTTTTGTTTTTTTCCCCGTGGGACTTAAGCAAACGGAAGCCATGGGAACCATATGGGGCTACAGATACTTATCTGGAACAGATCCTCGGCTTTTGGTGCAGGATGCAGTCAGAATTTTGATACTTGGAGCTACCTCAAAAGGTGGGCTAGTCATAATCTTCCTGGCCGGCCATGCCTCGAGGTATGTTCGTCCTCTCCTAGGTCCCCCAGCTAGGTGCCCTTTCTCACCCTTTGGGGGAGGGTTCCCCTCAGCCAAAAAGTTGGTACCCTTATTCAAACCTCTCTACTGGACCTAGTCTCTGAACATGAGATCAAACCCTTCGAGGAGGCGAAAAGCTTGTCCGGAGCACCCCGCCAGCGTGTGTTCGCAGATTCCTGGTGTCGGCTTTGACTCGCATGTCCAAGGGCCCGTAATAAAAGAAAGCAGAACTGGAATGGACGCTGGCCCTTTGCTTTGCCTTTAAAGTTGTAAGCAGCCCTAACAAGGATACCCTCAGAACAGTAACAACGCAAACACACACATATATATATATATACACATGCACAAACAAATATCCTGCCAGAGCCCAACAGGTCCCGAAGGCTGGACGCTTTATAGGCCTTTCGAAATTCTGGCAACTTGTCAGCAACTGCCCCCGGAGAAGGAAAAAAAAACAAAAAACTATATACAAATGGTGGTTTGCCGAACATTCATTTCCTATGAATAGACCTTCTAGATTTTTGAGAAGCCACCATTGTAAATGTTTTTTCAGGCTCCAGGAAAGTATTGTGGATGTTGATGCGCATCTATGTCGAGAACAGTTGGTGTAGGACCCGGGAAATTACGCATGCAGTAATTTCACGTTAATTTTCTGGGCAAAATTGGTTTCTCCGGGATAATGTTTGCGGGACCGGTTGTTTTCGATTCTACCTGTCTTTTGTCACTCATTTTCCAAGGGCAAGACGGGGTCACATGGTGAGGGGTGGAAGATCGAAGAGGTCCCTTCCTTCAACCGCGCAGCCAATCAATACAACTTTGAATGAGTCCTTAGTGAGAGCCAAGCGTGGTCCAGTTGTCGTGATTGATTGAATGTTACCTTGCTTTTAGGCTAAGTGACATATTGGGAGGATGTCCCATTCTGCATCGACGTTTTCTGACTCTGGTTGGGTGTGAATAGCATCAGAATGTGGAATGGTAAGAAGGCTGTATGAGCGATCCAAAGCGGAAGCGGAAAGTCTCAATTTCGCGAAATGAGGGGCTCTTTTTGGGCCCACTTGCCCAAAGGGAATCGACCTTTTGGCCATTTAGTTTCGCCTTTCACCAAGTTTTTGGGGATTCCCCTATTCAAATAGACTACAGAAAAAGGGTATCCTTATTCTAACTTCTCTACTGGAGGACCTAGTCCATGCTTCGTGGCGCCAAAAGGTTAACCTTTTTCTGGCCTGGTCCTCAAGGGGCAACTGAATGTCCCCCGAGCCACAGCTGGAAAACGCACATGTTGGTTAGGTGCAGCTTAGGTTGGAAGGTCGGGGAAGTTCTGGGGCTGTTGATGAAACAAACAACAACATCCGATGTTGACGACGCGAATCAATAATTGGTTCGTCAATATTAGGGAAACACATCTGCCTAGAGTCTCCATGACCCTTTAAAATGGGGTCATTACCCAGAATACTGGGGTCATGGACCTATTTTTAAAGGGTCATGGAGACTCTAGGTGTTTGCAGGGGGGTCTCTGACTAGGGCCACTCGGTTCTCCAGATCCAGCCTGAAGCCTTGGCGATGGGTCTCCTCCAGAACGCTGACATAAATATGTTTTGATTTTCCCCTCTTGGTTTCAAAGGGAGTCGTCTACTAGGTCCCCCAGCTACGTTTCTTTTTTGCTTGGGAGGGTTCCCCTACTAAAATAGACTACAGAAACAAATGGTACCATTATTCTAACCTCTCTACTGGAGGACCTAGCCTATCACGATTGAACGGAATCCCTATGCAACCCTTGGCGGCACACCGAAGGTAGATGCGAAGCCCTTCGTCTACTGGTGTCGCGCCCGGGGCCCCGGTTTGGGGTTTGGATGTTTGGCACCTGTGACACCTCTGACACCTGGAAGTGATTCAAGGTCTCGAGTGGGAACAGGGTGCCCTTGTCAACACTGTGAAACAACTGAATCACCCTGCAACCACATACTGTACCCGGTTAATTACGATGAAGTACATAGTAAGATTTCAAGCTTTGCTTTTCGGAGGCTCCGGTAAAGGCTTGATAATGCCAACTTGGGACGTGGGTCCGAACCTCCCGTTTGAGACGTTAGCCCTCGTTGGCCCTTGGCTCTTTGCAGGCAGAGGCGGTGGTTTGGTTGGCCAGTGGTTCGCCAGTGTTGCAGGTCTTTAGCGAGACATCGTTTTGGTTGGGGGTCTACTCGAGAAGGAAGCGAACTTCTTGAAATCATGAGGCTTACGCCATGACGGGGAAACGGGAGGTGATGTTTTCTCAGTAACCATGGTTGAATATGCCAGATGCGCAGAATGCTGCCAGGAAACATGCTGCGTGACGGCTGTATCCAGCCAATGCATTGCAACCTGCATGACCCTTCAAAAATAGGTCCATGACCCCAGTATTTAGGGTAATGACCCCATTTTTAAAGGGTCATGGAGACACTAGGAGGTTGCTTTCTCAAGGTTTTGCGGAATCAACCGTATGACAAGAAAGGCAACCCCATTCGGCCTCAAACATGGCCAGAGGAAGGGCATCATCATAATTTGAGTTGTGAACATCACCTAGAGTCTCCATGAGCTTTTAAAAGGGGTCATTGGGGTCATGGACCTATTTCGGGTCATGGAGACTCCAGGCAGATTCTTGAAGTGCGCAGTTCATGCAGACCTTTCCTGGGGCCTGAGGGAGCGCGAACCGGGGGGGGAAAAAAGAGCCCAAATAAGCCCTTCCCGTAAGGCGCCTTACGGGAAGGGCTGATTTGGGCTCCCCCCCCCAGCCCGGCCCCATGAAGAACGTGGGGCTTACCCAAAAGGAAGTTCGGTTTAGGCGCTTCGAGTTCAAACACCATTTTCCCGCCCATAGGTGGTCGAAAATGGCAATCTTCGGTATACATGGGAGTGACATGAAACTCGTATGTTACCCACCAAACATGTTCTACCCGATGTATGGGTGTGTCTTCATTCAGGTACCCCCCCAAAATGCTGGGTCTCCTGCTGGTGTCCCGTTTTTCAACCGCAAGGGGGTGCCAACTCAACCAAAAGACAAAAAGGACGCGCCGCCTTTGTCCGGGCTTTGCGAGCTGCACTCAACCTGGAGGGCTGTTTGCCACGGGGGTGTACGTTTCGCATGGCCCATTGGGTCCCACCCAGCACCCGGCTCCAGAAGTTCAACACCCGGCGCTGGCCTTTTGTTCAAGTAATCACCGGACCTGCCACATCATCTTCGTTCCCCCCAACAAAAGGGGCTTCGGGTCACCGTACCGCGGCGACATTCGGCCGGCGGCTTCACGGTCCATTGATTCGAAGGTCAAACACAGGTTGTGTGCCCATTTGGGCAAAGTCTGGCGACCTGCACGGGGCTGTGCGACCTTGCAGAGTCCTAAAATGTCCCTGACTCCATATCCTTTCGGTTGATTTCCTTGGAAAAAGCGACTACCATCCTTTGGTTTGAGGGATTTCCCTACAAAAAACAACTACTAAGTGCCCTTCTTTCCCCTGCCCACGAGGGTCGGGAATAGCATAACGAAGATTATCGAAGGGCATTCGCATGAGGTTTACCCATTGAGGCCCCGAGGAATGTTCTGGAAGGCCCACAACATGCGCTTAAACTTAATTTAATTGCGTATGTTGTTGTTTTTTGGAGACCCCCCCCCAAAAAAAAAACAGAGAACAAAGCAACAACTCGCACACCACAAAATCAGTTGTTTTCCTTTTGGTGTCCCTAAACACAGGGGGTACCAACTCTACAAGGACCATTTGGCTCGTTTTTTTGGAGTTGGCCCGCTGTTGCGGTGTTTAAGGGAAACCAGCTCCACCTCCTCACTCCTCACGTTGTACTAACCATAATGTCCTTACACTTTCTATCCCATCAAGTCTTTTCTATTTCTTTTCCTTTATCTATATCTCTTTCTTTTAATAGTTCTTGGTCCTAGTCGCTTTCACTTGGGCCTTCTCCGAGGCCGGGGAGGATACGGACAGCGGGCACCCCTCCAAGCTGGACTTTGCTTCCCCGATTTGCGCCCGGGAAGCCCAGCAAAATCTTGCTCAGGTCGGGAATGACTTCTTGACTGCTATTGGGTTGGATCATTCGACTCTAACTTTTTGGTTGAAATCAAGTTGGGTTTTCCACTAAACCCCCAAAAAGTGTTCAACTTTTTGCAGGGGGGTCAACAGCAACCAAGACTTTCCGAGTCCGGTTTCGGGGATTTCCCAAAAAAGGGAAACCAGAGGGGATTGTCGATAGGGGTCATTCCATTTCTCATTCCTTTCCTAAAACAGGGAAACCCACCAGAAGGAATTGTCCATGTAGGGGTCATTCCAGTTCTCATTCCCTGCAGCAAGGGATGACAGATGGGTCTGCCTTGACGCTTAACCCCATGTGTGTCGGGTTTCCCTGAAGAGTGTGCCACCACAAGCACTACGGGCGCGCAGAAGAAATTATGTTCGGGGCTCCTGATGTGTCTTCGCTCCCTGAGTGCCTGGAGTTTAATCTGTTTGGTAAGACCATCTTAGTCTAGGTCCCCCCAGTAGTGCCCTTTTACCCTTTTTTGGGGGAGGGTTGCCATACTAACCTAGACTACAGAAAGAAAGGTATCCGTATTCTAACCTCTCTACTGGAGGACCTAGTTAGTGGTCAATAAAACCAGTTTAGACATGTTTGTCCAATGCACTCGATCGGAAGTGAGCTGTTATTTTTAACCTCCAACAGTGGAAACCGTTTTTTCCCAATGGATCCCCACCAGAGATTTGATGCAGCTGAGTTGGGGAAATCAGCGCCAGAAGCCCCCGAGGTCCTGAGTTTTGTTCAGTGTAAATCTTGAGAGGATTGCGGTGGAAGTTGGAATTTCCAGGACACCCGGATCCTCAATGTTTGATCCTCGCAAGGAGCCCCAGTGAACCAGTAGGAGTTTTTGCTTGCTCATGGTAGGCGCCCTTCATGGCAGGTGTAAGGTGCAAATCCTCCATCTGCCTTCCGCCTTTGGCCTCTCGCACTACGAGAAACAAACACTTTGTCTCATTGTCATTATCCACTTCATGTTGACCCCAGATTATGAATCAACCCCAGTTTATCAATTGGAGGATGTTCCCCTCCGAAAGTGATGATTTCCAGTAAACCCAAGGACCGCCCCCTATTAATATGCTTGGGTTGATCAATGCGGGGTCAACGTTACACCTCGCGTGTGAGAAAGCCGCGCTTGGCTTCCTGGTGGCAACGAGGTTTTGAGGCGGAATTCTATAGTCCCATTTGTGTTAAATTGACAAAGTAGCCATTGGAATGGGAATGAACCATTTGGTATCTCAGAAAGGAGGCAATGCCCCACAACCACCAAACTCATTCCACACTTCCGTATTTGCTTTTAAGTCTATGAACAGAATATATTCACAAGCATTGTTACAATGAGATCATGCTTCTGCGCATGAAGTCAATCGCAGATCAGTAAAGGGTCCTAGCACCGTGGTGATGATTGCTTTGACCCTTGCTGCTGGTCCCGTAAGTACATCCTCAGAAGGCACAAAGGGACCCTCTTAGTGAAACGGCAACCTTTCAATCACCTTTGCAACCACCTTTTCCAGCCCGCAGTTTAGAAGGGTGAAGTTGGGGGGGTGATGAATAGACGGGTTTTTTCTTGTTCTCCCACTCCAGCCGTTCAGTTTCTAGGTCCCCCAGTAGTGCCCCTTTTACCGTTTCTTTTTTGGGGAAGGGTTCCCCTACTAAAATAGACAGAAACCGGAAAGAAAGAAACAAGTTGGTACCAACTTATTCTAATCTCTCTACTGGAGGACCTAGGTCTTTGTCGGGTTTCAGGTTGTGAGCTGCCCTTCGGACTTCAACTCGGAGATGATCTGCCTGGGCAAGTCCGAGATGAAGGCGTGCAAGTCGCGGACTGTTCGATTCGCCGAGTCTGTGGGTGTCTGCCTGGAGTCTCCACCCTTTGAAAATAGGTCCATGACCCCAGTATTTAGGGTAATGACCCCATTTTTGAAGGGTCAGAAGGAGACTCCAGGTGTGGTGATCGCCATGTGCTTCTTTTGTTTCCCCCTTATAACACGGAATAAACGCCACTTCGGGATCGGACAAATAAGTGGGTATTCACCTAGGGTGCCAACAACTTACTAACTTGGCGAATCGAACCCCCAAGTGGTCAAATCACACTGGCGTGAGAAAAACAATAAGCTCAGGTGATATTCCCAACAGCATGCGGTGCTCTTTGTAGTGCTCGCACCACCCCGCAGCCCTCGCAGAACCTCGTGAAACCCTGGTGGAACCCTGGTGGAAATCTAGTGGAACCCTGGTGGAACCCTGGTGGAAATTTTGTGGAAACCTTACGTCCGCCCCGGACCACCCTGGAGCTTATTTGGGCTGAGACCCCAAAGCTTTCAGCTGTTGGGGAAAAAACGCACGCGAGTGAAGAAAGATGTCGTTTCTTCGCACACGGGACTTAAGACTCATGATTTATGGCATGTTTACTAGACATCTTGTCGCTGGCTTGTTCAAAATGGGGCATCCCGAAAGAAAACGTAAGTCACGAGAAGACACCGTTGCAAAAACAAGTCCGCCACTTTTGAAGGTACAAAAGTGGTTGATGCATGTGCCTAAAAAACATTTAGCCCCCAAATTGGGAATGGGCTTTCCAACCGTTTGACAACTTGTTTCTGGGTGTTCTCAAACATGCCATGCCCAACTGATCGAATTTTCCCTATGGGGGGAACAGAGTGGAAGGTTTTCCCAACTCATACACCCTCCGTTGGACATTTTAGTAGATGGTTCTTTGAATTGGGTTATAGTAAAGCCTGTACAAGCCAGTATAAGCATGTTAGTAGAACCAGCAGTCAATTAGTTTGGCCGCATCCTGAACTACACATCTGGTGTTTTGGTTTTTTGCTCCAGGGGGGTAGGACTCTCGTGAGCTATTCATCGAACAACACACTTTTTTAAAACATCAAATCAGCTTGCCGTTCTCTGGCGTTTGGGATTGGCCCTTTGGAATTCTACGCTTTCCCATGGTTTGACACATTTTGACACCATCAGCCCCCTAAAAATGGACAAACAAATCACACCTTCTTACTGCTTTGACTCCACCAGCGTCAAAAAATGGAGCTCTTCATCACAGTTTGTTTAGCATTTTGACACCATCAGCCCCAAGAAAGGACCTCGAAACCACACCCTGTTCTCTTTTTGGCCCCCCAAAAATGAACCTCGCAATCACGCTTACTTTCCCATTGAAGACCTCAAATCATTTGCTTTCCTGTTTCGACACCGTCAGCCCCAACAAATGAACCTCCAAACCGTTAGCCCCCAAATATTGAACAATCGCATGTGTTCCTTGACATATTTTCGCAGTCCCTGGCGCAGGCGCCCTTTTCACCTCACGCGATAGTTTCCTTGTCAGGTGACATTGCCGTATTGCAGTTATCCAGATTTTTTCTGGGCACGGCAATGCGGGCAGCAAACTTTACATGGCCGACGAGCCTCAACCCTGGCGTAACGCGCAGTCCGACGGGCACACTCTGGTGAGATGTGCCACACCCGGCCGAACGGAGTGATGTATACCACGTCGGACGAAGCTTCCCATATGTTCTCAGAAAAGAACGGTTGATGGTGCGGCCTGCACGTCGGACGGAGTGTCCAACGAAGGAGCTTCCACAGCTCCCACACCATGCTGCCAGCCGTGTAGAGCACACAAACAGCAATGAAGACAAAGTCCCACGAGACGCCAGTCATGGGAGCAGCCGCACATACAAAGCTGCTGCTTCTAAGCTTGAGGAAGGTGCTGCTGGCGAGTCCTCTCTTGCACATTAGCTCTCATGCAAACCTTCAAAATGAGACCAGCTGACCATGACGCCTTGACTCCCCAACACCTTGATACCTCAACACCTGCCTGCCTTGCATCCATATCCCCCCAACTACCAGCCACGCGCTGCTCTGTTCTCACACATTGCCGTAGTACATGTTGACAAGAGTGGGCTCCAACACAAGCGCGCACTCCCTCACATGCTGCCCAGCGCCCAACAAGTCCGACGTAGGGCGTCCGACGTAGTCCTGGGAGTGGTACTTGCCGCCTAGGTGCAGCAAGGCAAGCCCCAGAATTTGCGCCGCGCAGCCGCTTTTCAGCACTGGTAGCCGCGCAAGTTGCTCCTCTGGTAGGCGCAGAAGCACCTGCACGGCAAAAGCTAGGACCGACAGCCGCGCAGGCTCGTGGAAGCCAGCTCTTACAAGCTCCGATGTAGCGTGGTACATCCAAGACCTTGCCCGGCCCCTCAAAGAGTCTGTGCGAATAACAGTCTCGCTTCCGGCAGCTTCCTTAGCTAGCGCACAATCCAAACCTGAAGCAAGTTGCAGGCATAGAGAGCTAAGTGCTCTTACCCACCTTCCCCAGTTACAGTAAGTATCAATGGCGCAGGGGAGGGTGAACAGTGGAAAGTACGACTGCGCACTTGGCGCTTTGAAAAAGCAAAAAGTCGCAACATGTTCTCCTTGCAGCGTCTGCAGGCGCTGCGTCAGGAGGCCCGACGATGGCTTCTGCAGAAGCGCCTGGCTGAGGCTCCTCTTCCAAGCGGTCCAATGCGGGCCCTGCCTCCAAAAGGTTCGACAAAAGCCCAAGCTCTGCTTGCAACATGTCTGAGTCTCGCTGACGGGGCCCCGCTTCTAGAAGATGCAACATTGGTTGCGAGGGGGCTGGGCAAAGCACCTTGGCCGACCCAGCCCCTGTAATCCTCCCGCGGCGCTTCTGCGTCCGGCGCTGCATATTCTTCACGTCATCCTCCAAGCCGACGTGGCGCAGCAGCAAATAGTACCTGACAATGTCAGCAGGCCCGAAATCGCCCATACAAAGCCAAGTTGCACGGGCACCTATTTTCAGCCAAGCAAACCTGCTCCCCCCCCCCCACGCGCCATCTTCAGAAAAGGCACAAGCTGTTGCTGTCCAGCTTCCGGATGGACGCTTTGCTGAAAAGGTCCGACGAGGGCTCATTTGTGAATTTAGTGCTGGCCCAGAAGCCGTTTACACAGGCCGACGTTTCCAGAATGCTGTCCAGCATCTTCTGCAGCCTTTCGCTGCTCTCCATGGGGGAGTCGCGCCTAAGCTGCAAGCAAGTTGCAGAGGCCTGCCGGACATCATGTTTGTCCCTCTGCCTTTCGGCAACCAAGAGCCCTCACGCCAAAGCACTCGTGCAGGGAGAGGGGGCAGCAAACACTCGGGTCCTGGTAGCAGAACCTGTGCAATCCATACTTGCGGAAGGTCGCTTCCACCTGGTCCATGACATCCTGGGGCGTGGGCAAGAGCAAGCCCGAGTGAGGTGGCTACAGTCAAACAATTTGAACACGCCGAAGCAAAGCCTAATTTCTATGATGCCCGCAGCCACAACATGGCTTTAGGTTGATGCCGATGCATGTTTGGAGAAGTGCTTGCAGGGAGGCCAAGAAGAATGAAACCCAGCGCGCGCCAGTTCCAAGTGTCATTGTAGCCGTCGAACGGGGACTGCTGAATGCGCTCAACGAACCAGTCGCACACCTCGTCCTGAGCTCCCGGTGGAACAAACAATCTAACGCTCTCAGTCTGTTCCCAGTCTACTCGTTGTTATGAACACAAACTTCTTGCGCTGCAAACTGAAACCAAAGCTGCCACGAACTGAAAAGGGCTAAGTGGATTGCAACACTCCCACAGTACCACACAAAAAGGGCATGTAAAATAAGGAAAGCTCCAATAGGAACGAGCCTGCAGGAAAATGCAAGGGTACAGAAAAGTACACTTCCTCACCTGGTTGACGGAGGTAGCGTTGTAGCCACAGCTTTTTAGCACCTCGCATGAACTTCACTTTGACCGACGAGCCAAGATGGCCAAAAGCGCGCCGGTCCAACTTCAGTCTGCCAGCATCAAGCCACAGCTGGTCCAAGTCGAGGAAAAAGCCGCCGGTCCGACGTAGGGCCAAGAGTCGCACGAAGTCAGCGAGGTGCTGAACTTTCCAGCCTTGCCCCAGCAAGTCCAACGCCTTCTCCTCAGTGAGGTGGTCCCTGGCATCCAACAACTTGAGCCCAGGCAGCTCCAGGTCAAACTTCAGAGGCTGGTAGACAAAGAGCTCCACTTGTTCAAATGTCCGACACATAGCCCGCAAGTTCAGCAGGAAAATGTCTGGGAGACACGTGTCTTGCTTCAGGCCGACGCCCTGGTTAAGCCAGAAGGCAACCCCCCTGGACACCAGGGCAGGGCTCAGGGCGGCCAGCTTGCTCTCTGCCCGACGGAAGGAAGCGCTTGATGCTCTCTCCTGCTGCACCACCGCCCACGCCTCCTCCTTCCTCAGCTCCAATGCTCACACTCCATGTTGTTGTTATCTCCTTCCCCGCGCTAAACACAGCTCGACCCAATCACATGTATTTTGCACAAGCAACACCGCCAAAGCCCCACGAGTATTAGAACCAACTGCGTGTGCGGCACGTGAGCGACTGCACTTGGCCAGTGGTTCGGCAAGTAATTGTCCGAGACAAGCCCATGCTGCGCATTAACACGTTGAGATCACGGTCCGACGGGGCAGCTGCCGCTCGGGCCATGTTGACGAGCTGCGCGCCGACAGCAAAACGCTGCTCGCAGCAGTGCCCGCTTGGTCTGAGCAGCGGCAGAGATCAGAAAGGCGTCAGGGAGAAAACAGATGGAACAATGCCACAACACATAAAGCGAGGCCCTTTTGCCCAAGCAGCTGCAGCAGCACACATGCTTGGCGCGATTCAGCTGCCTGCAACGGCTTTGCCAGCACCCAAAACGTCTCCTTTGTTGGACTGCAGCCCAGCACCTCAAGATTCCTTTGCCTCAAGAAGTTGCCTCTGACTCGGGACAGAAAAATGGAATAGCGTGGAAAGAGTCACTAAGGGCCAAGAAGTGGGAACGCTCCAGTCAAGCTTTCCACAACAAACCAAACACTTGCAGTAAGAAGACATGATCACCCTCTACTCAAACACTTCACCAAAACACGGCAAACGTCGCAAAAAGGCTCCATCATGAATTGCATGAAAGGCGCAATTCCTGCCTGCCCCGCTGTTGAAATTCGTGAGAGTGGACAGAACAATTTGTCATGGCTGGCAACCCACCCATGCCCCAACCGAAATTTCATGAAATCGCGCAGCGTGCGTTGGTGTGTTCACGCACATGGGCGCAGAGCTTAGCCTGCTCTGCAAAGCAGAATCAGAAGCTGTCCAGTGCGAGGGGTGGCTTGGCCTACCAAGCAAGCAATCTGCTTCAGCATCAGTGGAGAAAGCGACGCCCACAAGAAACAATACTCCCTTTCAGCAGACCGCTGTGACTCAGCACAATTTGCCGAGCGCAGCGCAGGGTAAACAGTGAAGGCTTGACCTTGGAGAGTGGCGCAGATCCAAGTTACAGAAACCTATGGCTTGAAAACACAAGTTGCCAAGTAAGAGCCATTTTGAAAGAAATCTCAGTCTGGCATTGCGCACTGTTGGGAAGCACAAGCACATTTTCCTCGCACGCAGTTCTTGCCAAGTCATCACTTGAGCTTGACCCAGATGACCGCGCCTTGCCGGTGTTCATAGGCTTGAGGGCGTGTGTAGCGCTTTTTTTTGTCCAGCACCCAGGCGTAGACCGACGGGTACTTGATGCAGGAAAGGTCCGACACACAGTGCTTGTTCAGGTTGTGGAGGGCGCCGATAAAGTTGGCCTGGTCCGACTGACTGGAGCTCCAAGGCTCAATCTGGCCGTTTCGCAAACGTCCAACCTTCAGGCAGTCAACCACTGTCACCTCCCCCACCAACATTCCGGACTTTGACTCCGCAATGGCGATCCGACCCCTCTTGCGACATGGACTCCCACGGATCTCCCAAACCTTGCTCCCCTCGAAAATCTTCTGGCACCAGTCCTTCTTGATCACCAGTGCCACATCGGGTTTCTGACGCTGAGGGGGCATCGGTCTGACGGTGAACTACAGAGCACGA
>CAUJNA010000602.1:381546-404046 GCA_963377175.1 Effrenium voratum | reverse complement strand
CCCTTGGAGGGCGGCTGGCAAGCACTGCGGGACAAGGGCTTCAGTGAGATATCCGCCACACACATCTGAAGACAGAAGGCTTGAAGCGCTGACCCAATGAAGGTGTGACTCTCTGCGGTCCTGAGGCAATTAACAAGACAGGCCTGGTGGACATAATGCAGTTCCCCCCGCAACACCATAGAACACGGCAAGAAGCCTTCATGGAGAAACATTTTCTGCCCGAAGGCAGGGTGAAGGTGGACAGCTGCCACACCAATACTGCGTAGCCGCCGTGCGAGCCAAGACTGAGGCAGTCCCCGATGTCCGGCACGAAAACTTGGCCCCGCTGGAGAAGTGCGCCCTGCCAGCAGCTGCCCAGAGCGGCTTCGACCCGCGTCATGTCCAACGATTCAATGAGGTCGCCTAGCAGCCGGCTGCTTGCAAAAGCCGACGCGGCAATGTAGGACGCAGCTTTGGAAGCAGGCAGCAGGAACATGCTCCCGGTGTCGGAACGCGCATCCGGCACCGCCTCCTCCTTGTACTCTGGGTTGTGGAGGCGCTCCAGTCCGATCATGGGGCAAACGCCCTTGTGTGTGAGTCCGACGTCGAAAACATGACCTTGCTCCGCTGCCTTCTTGGCCCTGCTGCTGTTGGAAGGAGGACTGAAGACTGCTGCAGTGAGGAGGCGCTTGTTCTTCAGAAGCTGAAACCGCGCAACCGTCTTGTCCGACGGGGCGCCCTGGACAGGCAAGATTCTCTCCTTGTCCCGCGCTGCGAAAGAATCCACTGCAGCCTTCTGGCGCACCCACGGGGTCACCTTGCTGACCGGCGTGCCTTCAACGGCTGCCCGCATGTCCCTGAAGACGTCTTCGGTGTAGGACTTTGTGCTGCAGGGCACTGCGAAAGAGTCCAACAGCAGCTCGCGCGCTTCTGTAGAGACACATGCCCAGCCCGATGATTCAAGCAAGAAAATGAGCTCTCTAGACAGCTGGGCCGTCACTCCGTCCAAGAAAAGGTAGTGCTTCGCCATCTCCGGGTGCTGCTGCGCTGCCTCACGAAGCAAGCTTTCACAGCGCTTGCTGTCCGACGGTGCCTGCTTGAAAAGCATTTTCTCCAAGCACTGGATCTTGCGCCACTCCTCGCGCAGCTGCTCCAGCATCGGGGCCCAACAGCTTTGCAAACCGCTGTGGCCAGAGCTCCGACCACCAAGTGTAGTCCCATGCCACACACGAAATGAAGTTGGACACCAGGTCCAGGAAATCCGACGCCAGCGCAATAGCTTGTGGGTACAGGTCTGGCGGCATCTCAGACACACCCTGTATTTGTGGGAAGCCCAGCTGCGGCAGCAAACTCAGGTCACAGGTGAGCTGGCTCAACTCCACCAGCATATGCGCGCCTTTGCCCACAGCCCGAGCGTGCGTGTACTGCAATATACTGTCCAACGCAGTCTGGCTTTCCCAGGCAGCGCTGGCCTCAGATAGCAAGATTCGGCCGCAGTGCCAAATGTGCCGGCATTTCATCTGAACCTGAGCGGCAAAACCAATATAACGGAATTGTCAGTTTTGGCAATATTCAATACGCTGGGCCTCGTATCTTAAAGCCATGCAGCAAAAGGCCTCCCAGTTAGTAGGTCTTTGCAAGCAACCCTGACCAAGCCTGGCGGTCCTGGTAGATACGCCAAGCAAGTGGAAGGGTTGAAGGAGTGGACCGGCGCAAGTCTTGTAGTGTGGCGCTTGGAGCTTGGCCGTCGGAAGGCTGACCTGACAGAGCAAGAGGTGGTGTTGCAGTAGCAATTTCCGTTCACTGTCTGCTCAGCACTACACTTGAAGAAAAACGCAGCTTAGCCGGCCAGGGCTCCACCAATGTCAGGCGCGCTGCTGTCTAGTTTGACTGCCCCTTGGCCTTTGAAGTACAAGTCCAACGACGCGGACTCGACAGTCCACGTTCTGTCCAACTTCTTCCATTGCTTGACGAAGCTGAAGAATCTTTTGGATTCAATCTCAGGAGGCCGGCGCGGCAAAATCAGTGACACTCAAGAAAAGCAAGGTGCTCACCGGGTTGCGTTCGGGAAATCCACAATCAAGCAACGGGAGCGAGCAAGGCAAACAAAACAGCTCACTTCCTGCATGGTTTTCTGCGCGGCGCAGGAAGGCTCGCCTGCTTTACCTTGGCGCAATCACCCACTTAAAACTCACACGCGCCTCGCTCCATGTTGAAGTTGTCTTTCAGTCACTCGCTCACTGACTCGACCCACACTTGCTTACTCGTTCCCTTGGCCACTCACGCGCGCTTTGGAAGTCAGCGGGTCCTCTCTTCAAGTCTTCTGCTCACTCACTTGCTCGCGCACAAAATTACGAAAATCGCCTCGCTTACCCACGCACTTGCTACTCGCTCACCCGCTATTTGCCCATCCCCTCACACACCAACACACGCACACACACACACGTCCTCATGCGCTTACCCAAAACACACACCCGTCCGCCCTTCCACAATCCCACCCCGCAACCCAGCCCAACCCCACCCAGCCCAACCCAACCTACCCACCCACCCACCCACACACTCAAAACAACGCTCATTTTTGATTGATCCACCTACCATCTGACCTTCTTCCAAGGCTTGCAGGGTAAGCAAGTCTGTTAGTTAGTCAGGTGACCAGCCATCCAACAGACCACCCAAATCAAATCGTTGAAGACTGCTGGGGCGGAGCAAGCTCATTGCAGCCAAGTTGCGCCTTCAGTTCTCTCATGGATTGTTTTGGCGCTGCCAATCATGTCGTCCAGCAGCTTTTCTGTAGTCCGGCCAAGAGGCTTTAGGCCTTCGTCAAACAGAACACCGGCTTCCCACATCTGCGCCTGGTAGCTGGCAGAGAAGTTGCGTCCGACTTGGTCAAATTGCGCAAGCAGTTCTGCCTTGAGGTTGGTGTTGGCCCCCGACCCCCAAGGTGCCCGATTGACGCGCGATAGGAACAAGGCCTTGGCTGCTGCGTCAGCATATCCGTGACCAAGTCCGACGGCATTAGCATGGGTATTGTCCAACCTGTGCCAAAAGTCTCGCTCACTTCGACAGCGAAGCCCGACACTGCTCAGAAATGCGTGGCTGAGCTTCATGTCCGGCCCTTCATCTGCTGTGAAGACAAGGACCGACCTGGGCTTTCCAATGTCAAGCTCAAAGGGAGCCCCAGGCAATAGCCTCTTGCTGGGCAAGTATGCCTCAAGCCCCCATCCAGCACCGGCATTCAAAGCGGATGAGAGCTTGATCACAGCCTGCGCTGACGCTTTACGGATCTTGTCCGCCGTTTGAATCTTCTTCCGAATCTTGGCTAAGCGCTCCTTGCCTGTGGAATCCCCCTCTTCGAAGAACCTGGTATAATGGTACAGCCCCACGTTGTTCAGCACCTTGAGCAGCTCTTGCCGACTCATTTCTTCCGACGCAGTGTTACCTGCTTTGGCTGCCACCTGCAGGGCCCAAATGCTACAGCAATCTGACTGGGCACACTTGATCGCAAAGAAGGGGGCACGAAGTGACATTACATTGCAAACGAGTTGGTGGCTGAGATCAGTTGCAAAGTTGAAGCCAAGGCTGCGCTCCTATTTTCTCCTCTTGCGGTTGACACACCGTGGTCTTGTGCAGTGACACTGCGCTGCAAGCAGTGGCCCAGGGAGTCCAACGCAAAGCAAACAGCAGCAGCTGTGGAAATTTGTAGACATGCAGCCCCTTGCCCTGGACTCACGCTGACAGCTACAAAACTCTTATAAGGGAAAGGGAGAAGCCTCAGCTGTCCGGCGGTGCGAGTTGCCTAAGCAAAGGAGCAGGAACTGATTTCCAACATGCGAATCCACTGCTCAAACCCCTGAGGCCCAAAAGGTGAAATGCAAGAAAAAGGCTGGGCGGAACTGCCACACGAATATCTGCATTATATTGCACAACTTGTGATTGCTTGCTATTGCGGCTTCTTGGTCAATAGGCACAGACAATGTGACAAAGCGTCGCGCAAAAAAACAAACATGACAAAGGCACCTGCGTGTCACAAGCAACAAAGACCCACCGCACACAAGAGGCACACCCATTCTCACGCACTACAGTGGAGCGACTCGTCCCCGCACCGTGAAGATCAGTCCAACGCAACCTTCAGCGGCTCCACCAAGGTCTTGCTCCCAATCCACTCTAACAGGACCTTAGCTGCAGCAACATTGTGAAAGAAACGCTGGCGTATGGGGTAATCCTGTGCCTTCTGGTCCTGCGCTGCATGTTCATTGGTATACTGTTGGCGTTGTTCTTTTGTAGCTCTCGCATCAAAGCGCCATCACAATGACAGCAGCGCACTTTCAGGCCCAGCCCTGTGCCTTGATGTCATTCTGATGCCGGTTTCGTGCAACTGCGCTACTGGCACGGGGTGCTTTTGGGAGGGTGAAGTTGCGCTCCTGTCATCAAATGTTGGGGCGCGGTGCGATCTTATTTGGCCAGAGCTGCCTTCACTTTGTGCCATCTTGCCGTTACTCACTCAAGCGCGCGTCGTTCTATGAAAAATTTTCTAAAAAGAAGTCAAGATCAAATCAAAACGACATCAACACACTCTCAGGCCCAGCCCTGCGCTGCCCGTTGTTTTCATGTCAATTGCACGCGCCTTCTGGCAGCTTTGAGGAAATCCCGATTTGCGTGCTTCTTCCCTGTGTAGTGGGAAGCAGACATGAAAGCAATGCGTTTCCTGCACTGGTCCCATTTTGAGGTGTGTTTGCTGGGGCGGGCAAACGGTGCATCAAATGACATCTATTCGACATCAATGGCATCAATCTACTGTCAACTTTCCTTTGGCCAGGGTGGGAAAGCAGCGTGAAAAATAAACCGAAACAGCATCAAGGGAGGCCCTAATGCTTTGACCAGGCTCACGCTATTTTGATTTCATGGCGATGGCCTCTTGATGGAACACAGCGCGGGAATGACATCAAAATGACATCAAATCGGCATCAAAATGCTATCAAACTGACATCAACGCATTTTCTGAGCAAGAGCCTGCTTTGCTGTCAAGTTGATGTTGCTTTCCCGAGGCGCAACATCAAGAAAAGTACCCACACGCAAAATCGATGTGAAAACGACGTCAGTCCCTGCAAAAGTGACTGAGAAACACAAGACTACGGCGTCAATCAAAGCAACGCAGAAAAAAGAGACAGCGCTTCAGGAGGGCGAGGGCAACAGAATGAAGGGCGCAACGGGCGCAACGAGAGGTGCGACACAACTGGCCTAGTCCGTTCTCAAAACGAAAAACTGCCCAGCGATGCGGCCTAAAGCGCAACAGGAACTGCGGCGAGAGACAGGACAGGAGACGTGGCTTCAAACAAGCAAGTTGATTTCAATATTTCCACGGGAGTTGACGAGTCCCATTGCCTGAGCAGCGATGGTCCACCTTTGGCCGTCGTGGCCCACCTCCCACAGTAAACCTGGTCTGGTGCTTCGTTTCTTTGGTGCCATAGTGATGCGATTCTCTTATCCCCCGCAAAATGAAGCGGGGCTACCACCCTGCAAACTGGACTATTTTTAGTGGCCGGTTTTCGGCTGAGAGTGCGTCAGGATTCGCACCTTCAGACAGCTTCCTCAACCACATTTTGCGCGCGCTTGAGGTAGGTAGCCTCCCAGGCTGGCCTGAACCGAGAACGCGTAGTACAAGTTTCGGCTACCTATAAGTACAGTTTCATTTTAGAACAATGGAGTCATTTCATGTTCTGCGGCTTGTGCTCAGTTATCATGACCCCGCATTTTTCATGGCAACGCTGCATAATTTAGAACTGGGAACCGAAGTATTGTCAATATTAAGTGTCGTCAATATTAAGCTTAGTATTGGTCGCGCTGAGTTTGCATAGTCAGTACTCAATCGATTTAGATCCGCCAAATTGCGACTACTTGATCTTAGATACCCGCTGAACCTACAGTAGTTGCGGGAACCTGACCCTCACCCCCAGCCCCTTGTGGCCGCATTTGGGGGCGGTTTATCCATACAACAAAGCAAGGCCACGCGTCACAAAGCGGGTTGCCCACAAGCACCTTGACTCTGTTGAATTTGGCTGTTCCGTGGTTCACTTTAATGTCCAGGTTTTTTCTGGGGCTTAGGGAAGTTCCCAGACCAAAACCTCAGCAGGTTGGTTATGCTCTTCACAACTCAAAGGCTTAAATTAAAGGCCTCAGATCTAGGAGTATCGGTTTTGCAAGTTGTGCCCAAACCATCAAATTAAGACAGCTTTTTTTTGTGTAGAAGCAAGACCAAATAGTCGCGCAGTGGCTTGCCAACAAGAAGCCCTGGCTTGATAAAAGCCAACTTTTGAAATGGCAATACTAAATTAAGCACTGGGAATCGCAAGTCTTGGCGATGCTGCTACATGTAGACCTGGCAGATTCAATTTTAGTACTTGGAATCTCAAAGTTAGCCTTGGAAATGCTCAAGTTCGAATGGGCAATGCGGAATTCAGCACTGCTCGGCTCAATCTCGAATTGTCAACGCTAAATCAAGTACTGGGCATCTGAGAATAAGTTGTAGCAGCGCTAAATTTTGGCACTGTCGGCGCCGTCAAGTACTGGGAATCTAAGAGTAAAGCTTGGCAGTTCTCAGTTCAGAAGTACAAGACTAAAGTTAGCGTCTTGGCAACGCTACTTTAGGCACTGGGAAACTGGGAGTAGGTCTCAAGAATGCTCAATCATAACTGGCAGTCAAATTAAGCGCTGGTAATCTGCAAGTCAGGCTTGACAATGCCAAAATAGAACTGGCAATAGACAATTACGCACTGGGAATCTGAGAATCAGGCTTGGCAGTGCCCACTGTTGAAATGGCAAGATTAAATTAAGCACTGAGAATCAACGCTACTACACGTAAAACTGGCAATTTCAAATTTAGCACTGGGAATCTCAAAATTTAGCGCAACACAAAATTAAGCACTGAGAATCTGTAGCACTGCTAATTTTGACAATGACGAGACTACATTAAGAACGGACTGGGAATCTAAGAGTAAAGCTTGGCAATTCTCAGTTCAGAATTGGCAATACTAAAGCAAGCATTGGGAATCTGATAACAAGTCTTGGCGACGCTTCTTCTAGGAATTAGCAATGCTACCAAAAGTACTAGGATTCTGGGAATCGGTCGCGGCAATGCTCAATCTACAATTGGCAGCGATAGAATAAGCACTGGTTATCTGAGAGTTTCTTTAGGGATACTAAATTCAACATTTACAATGCTGAATGTAGAAAGTGAGGCTTGAAAACATGGCGAATCTAGAATTGGCAATACTAATTTAATGCGAGAGTAAGTCTTGGCAATTGGCAATCCTAGGGCAAGTGCTGGGAATCTGAGAGTAAGTCTCGGTACTACTAGAAGCGGCAAAACTAAATTAAGTACTGTGAGTCGGGGGCTAAGGCTTGGGAAAGGTTAGCTAGCCTCTGGGGGTCGCCCAGTGGTCGTTTTAGTTAGTACCTTGTTTCCCGACACCCATTGTATTTTTCGCCGAGGGGCTGCGGGCAATTGGGACCCTTTTTCTAGCTTGGGGAAAAGGTTCAGCTCCCCCCCCGTTTTCTTTCAATAACTGGGGTTGCGGAATCTGTTGTTTTGCCAAGGCAGAAATACTGTTACAAGTGGAGATGACAGCAACCCAACGTAACAACAAAAGGCCCTTTCCCAGAACACGCGCCCATGTTATGTTGACGTCGTTTCCATATCAGCTCCATGTCACGCTGACGTTGTTCCATAGTCCTTCTTGTTGTTTCTCCAGAGGTGGAACGAAAGGTGAACATTACATCAAAAATCATCAAGATGACATGAATGCAGGCCATCGCCCCGGATATGTCGCCTATGATGTTAGACAATGAAAACGACATCCAAATGACAATCAAGCAACAAAATGATATTTTAAGAAAGATCTGAAAAAGCGACATCACAATGACATGACAACACATCCTGGGCAAGGGCTGGCGTTAAGCTTTATGTCCAGTTGATGTCCATTTTCAGTCTTCTCGGCCAGCTTGGGGTGGGGTCAAAAGCGAATGTGGTCAAAAGCGAATATTCGAAGTCCATTGTCGGGGGCTGATGGGCTCAAACGGAAAATTGCGTGGCTTTGACACCGATATGGGCAGCGGTATGCCATTTTGATGTCGCGCTGACCTCTTTTGGATGGTGTCTTCATTCCATTTTCCCGCAGCAAAACGGCGCCAAAACGACATCAAAATGACATCAAATCGACATCATACCATATCCTGGGCAAAGGCCTGCCTTCACGCAATCTTGCTTTCCACTCCTGGGGAAGCGACAAAAGCACAACTAAACGACATCAAAACGACATCAAAATGCCATTAAAATGACCTCAACATTACGCCATCAGCCCCCAAAACTGTGCCTCAAACTCATACATGTTTCACCTGTGACGCCGTCAGCGCCCCAACGTGGACCTCAACACTGCGCTGCTGCCCTTTGGACACAACCAATCGGCCCCCAAAATTGAACCTCAACATGGCACCTTGCCAAGTCTCACCCATCAGCCCCACAAAGCAACGTCGCGGCCAGGCAAGGGCCGCGTGTGAAAACAGCATGAAAACGACATGAATTCAACATCAATCCTGGGGGAAAGCCACATTAGCCAAAAAGGCACGAAAACGACATCAAAACTGACAGAAACCGGCATGAATGCGACATCAAAGCAGCCCCGAAACGCTCCCCCAAAAAGGGGCTTCCGGGAACTGCAAGTTTGGATTTTTGTTTTGGCGTTTTCGAAGTCTGCCAAGAAAGGACGCTTGCAGCCGCCAGAAACAGGGATTCGGAAACGACATGAAAGCGACATCAACCCTAGACGAAAACAACCTCAAAATGACATCAAAGGATTTTTGCGGATTTTCCTGAGGTAGAAGCCCAAAGGGCCAAAGCAGAAGGCGAAATTTCCAGCCCCCCGCGGCCTCACAAAATGAAAAACAATCAACGTCGTTTTCCCGCCGATCTGGCGCCGTTTCGGCGCCGTTTCGGCGCTGCTTTCTTTTGACGTCATTTTGGCGCCGGAATGGCGCCGGAATGGCGCCGAATTGGCGCCGTATTCTGGCCCACAGCATCCAAAGCCCTGGAATTGAGTCCAAACAGCAACTGAGGTGTCTGGAAAGGGCCCACGTACCCTGTTTTGCGGCTCCAGCCCCCGCGCCACTTCACGAGGCCTGGAAGTTCAGTGATGTCCTTGCTCATGCCGTTTTGGTGTCAATTTTGATGTTTTTTGATGTTGTTTTGATGTCGTTTTGATGTCATTCTCATTTGATGGGGATGCTGAATGAACATGACATCAAAGTGACATCAAAATGACATCAAAACCACTTCAAAATAACATCAAAATGACATCAAAATGCCACTACTTGGAAAACTACGGTAAAAGGGAGCACGTATCGAACATCATAAGCGAAGCCTGTTCACTGACTTGCGAGTCGCCATTTGGCATGCTTTTAGCCTCTGTTCAGAGCTTGCAAGAATGATGCTGGTGCTGCGCAGTGTAGAAGCAAAAGCAAAGCGTCGGCGTGACATGTGATCTACATTGTCTGAGGTAACCTGAAGGTTGCCACCCAAGAAAGTCTATGCTCTAACTCACCAGATACAGCTTCAACATATGTCCAACCAATGCTTGGCTTTGCTGGCCCCCAAGGCGGTCACATGTGATTCAGCCCAGCATCCTCTGCAGCCTTCTGCGCCGGGTAAATTGTGAGCGGCGCCTTTCCATTGTGGATGAACTGCTCCGCCGTGCTGTCCTTCAAGTGCGGCCAGTAGGTCGTGGGGATCGGCAAGTCCAAGTCCGACGTGCTGCCCAGCGCGCCTGACAGTGTTGAAGTAGAGGGGTGCACAGTGAAAAGACTGCCCCATCCAAACTTTGGTGGCTGCGAAATTGTCTCAAACTTTGACGACGAGCCGAGCAACACAGCACTGCAATGATTAACTGGGGCTTGGTCAGGCGGGTCGTCACATACATGTTTGCGCCCTCTTGGTAGCAAACATGGAGCAGCTCGGCCAGCTGGTGGCCACTGAGCCTGGCCACGTGGGCAAACCCTTCACGCGAGGAGGGCAACACAGAGCCAAAACAAATGCAAAACAACTCGCAACAAAAAAACAAGTGGCTCCCGCACGCGGCGGGTAGACGTTGCCACCCAGTCCAATGTCACAGCACCAGAGTCCGACGACTTCCCCTTCTTCGTCCGACTTTTGCGCTTGCACCCGATGGCTGTGTAGAGATTTTTGGACGCGCGGCCCAGCTCCACATCCGACTCCTCGTCCTCGCGCATTCTTGTTGGGCTGGGGCTTGGACTTGGCTTTCCTGCTCTTCAAGCCTGACTTTGGGGTGCTCGGCATTGCCTCACGGCAGCCGAGGAAGGCGAAAGGCAGAATGCAAAAGCTGCGAGGCTTGACCCAAGCAGCACACATGCCGCAATCAAGCACTATGAGCGATATTGCCCCTTATGGAAGCAAAACTACAGGCTACGGTACCAGCGGCAGCATCCTTTATCCTCTGAGCCTGGCTTCGGACAGCGAGCAGCGACACTTGTATTCACTAGACTTCCTCAGATGATGTAGAAGACTCTTCTCCACCCATGTCCGACAGGAGAGAAACTGATATGAGCGCGGCCAGCAGCACCAGTCCGACGGACGGCACATGCATCATATTTCCTGCGCTTGCGACAATGACACTTGCGACACGCGGGCGCACAGGCCATAAGATGTGTGACACATAAGCCGGTGCTGCCAGGGCACCTATCATGTGCTCCGCCTTCTCTCCGGCGTGAAGAAACGGACGGACTGACGCCAGGAAGCAGTGGTGATTTTGAGTTGGAACCCCAAACGCTGCCAGCTGCTCCACTGGCAGGAGCCAGCGGCGCTTCTTAGGGCTGAAGAGCTTGCCCCCATTTGTACGGGGGCAGGGGACACGGCCCGACGCAGCGGACCAAGTGAGCCGGGCTGAGGGGTTGTCCGACAAATTAAACACAAAAAAGTCAGAGGAGGAAGCCGGGTACCCAAATGTGGCCAGCCAAGTCCTGACACAAATGTAGCTGCAAGGCACAGAAGACGTAAATACAACTAAATGAAAAATTTGCCTAAAGGCAACCGACAAGCATGGTAGAAGCTTTGGGCTGAAGTGGCGCCAAGCTCTGCCAAGGCACCTTTCAAACTCCGCCAGGCGCCGCCTCTCCTCCATGGTTAGCAGCAATCGCCAGTCCAACGCTGCGTCTGCCATGGGCACACCTCGGCGCGCTGCAAGTGGGGCCAACGCCGCAGCGACCTCCGTATGAGAAAGAAAAAACAAGTCAGAAGGGCAGCTGCACTGGCATTGGCGCGCTACGCTTTGGGCCAGCTGTTGGTAAGCCCATGCAGGGTGCATCAGCAGCAGGGTCCGACGCTTGTGTAGCAGCACAACGTAAGACCGACGCCGGCTCATGGCAAACATGCCGGAGTCCGACGAGTCCGCCTCAATGGGCACCATCCAGTAGAGCTCCAAGAGGCTCATAGCCAGCAGCAGAATGTTGAAGCCAGGAACATTTTCATGCACAACCTGGTTGGATGGAAGGCTTACTTGCTAGGTGACGAATCAATCTTCGACACGAAGAAAAAACACTCAATCAGTCATGCTCAGGTACCCATGCTGAACAGCAGAACAAGGAGCGACAGACGGCTGGCGATGGAGAACCCACTGGAGCCAAGCTTTCAATACTGGGAAGTGCTTGCCCCACATGCCCCCGCGGGAACCCATGGCAGAATAGTCCTGGCAGGGGAAGCCTGTGCGGTCAAGGTCCAACGGGCCTCCAACGTAGCACATGCTGTTGTGGAATCTGCACGGCGCATAGTCCGACACTGTCATGCGCTGCAAGCACTCAGCCGCATGCTGAACATCCAAGCTGCTGATGATGGCAGAAGGATTTGGGTGGCTTTGGAGCTCGGCAAAGCGCGAGTAGAGGTCTGACACGAGATGGCAGTTCCCATCTTGCCCATGCCGAAGCCATAGAACTTGCTGGCACTCCATATCTATCTCCTGAGGCAAGCGATTGATTGACTGTGATCGAGGTGTCAAAAGCTCAGAAAGTGATTCTGACTCATGGCACCCCCGCACACAACCTGTCCATGACCATTCTACTGCCACAGCGTTTTGACAGAGTCGCTATACCCCGCAGGAAACAGTAGTTTATCAAGAATGATGCTTGATCAAAGGGCACAAAAGGCTGGGTGTCATAAGCACGGACTTCTATCTGCACTGCCGTAGCAACACTGCGCATATTTCGTTGTTGTCTTCTCATGCTCCAAAAACCGAAGCCGGAGCAATGAGAGCCAGCTAAGCTCAGGTCACAAATCTCGACGGGCACAAGGTTCACAGGCAGCCTCATCTGCTCTGCAGCCGCCTTGATGAAGTCCAGCCTCACAAATGTTCTCGCACACTAGCCAGCCCTGCACTACAGAATGGGTTAAAACTTAAAACAGTTTTTACATGCGTGGCCCAGCAGCGCAAGCTCTGCGGCCCCAGAGCCACTACAGTGGGACGACATGCGCCTCGCCTGGCAGAGCGCAGTCCGACGAAGGCCACTGCCTAGCAAGAGGTAAGCCCTCTGCAGTGCAACGCGGGCCCACAGAAAGGTGGCGTCTAAGGGGGCAGCCATGGCAGCTTGCGCGCTGCGCGCAGGCCATCAACGTCTTGAGATACATTGCGTGTAGCCGCTGAACCAAGTTCCAACAATCTGCCAGAAGCAATTTGTAACGTTAACCACCGCCCGTGAAATCCCCTGGCTGGCTTTTGCTTGCTTATTCACATGTGGTCCAGCAGCGGCTTTTCAAAACTGGTTAGGCCACAGCGTCTACCTCAGCAACTAAATTGTGCCGACCGCCCTCAGTTGGCGGAGGCGCGTGTTCACGGCAGGCTTCGCCTGCGCGCTTTGTCATAACCATTTTTACTGCTTCTTCTACTTAGCACGCTGGACTCTGGGCAAATGGTTTCCAAACCGAGCGTCTGCATTTGATTGTCAAAAAAGAAGTGGCAGGCCTGGTTTTCCCTTGCTTGTGGGGGTCTCCGAGTCTTGCTTGCCCTGCCCGCGCCTTTGCAACGGCACCCAAGACGATCGGCTGCGGCAGCATGGGCGCATCCGACGATGTATCAGCAGCCTGTCCAAGTGTCTGGTCCGACGCCTTTGGCGATGATTGACCTCCTGGTTCCCGGCATGTGCCCTCGCCCGACGCTTGCAGCGGTGGCTGCCCCAGCACCGGCAGCATCCCTTGGTCCGGCTGCATCACTTGCTGATGCTGGACTTGCGGCTGCTGGAGCAGCTGGGCCGGCGGCTGCATCTGGTGGCGCGGCATCTGCTGCAGCTGGGCCGGCAGCGGCTGCATGTGGAAATGCAGCATTTGCTGTTGTGGCTGGTGGGCAGAAGCAGGCTGCTGCAGGACCGGCGGTTGCTGCAGCAGCTGCACTGGCGGCTGCTGCGTCTGAAGCTGCAGAACTGCTGCTGATGCTGGTCCGACGGCTGCTGCAGCAGCTGGGCCGGCGGCTGCTGCATCTGGTGCTGCAGCATCTGCTGCTGCTGATGCTGGTCCGACGGTTGCTGCAGCAGCTGGGCCGGCGGCTGCTGCATCTGGTGCTGCAGCATCTGCTGTTGGTGATGCTGGTCTGACAGATGCTGCAGCAGCTGGGCCGGCAGCGCCTGCATCTGCTGCTGCAGCATCTGTTGCTGTGGCAGCTGGGCAAAAGCGGGGAGCTGTTGGAGGCACGGCTGCTGCTGCATTGGCTGCTGTTGCATGGCCAGAGGATGCTGAAGCATGGGAACGCAGCCCATTCCGCCCAACCCAGAGGCCCTCAGCCAGCAAATAGGAACAAAAAACAGGAACCTCCGCTTTGCCAAGAAACAAGGCCATTTGATCAAGGCTCTGCATGATTTTCTGACGCTTCCGTGCCACACTCTGCTCGTGCCGGAGCTGCATTGCTTGGTGAAACTGCCCGACGTTCGAGTCAAAGTGGGTCTTCCTTGGACAGGCTTCAAAACATCCTGCTGTCAACTTCTACAGCTCTTACGCTGCACAATTTTCTGAAAGACAAACATTAAACAATGACTACAATACCCTAGGCGCACCGACTCAATGGCCTTGTGCATCCCACCAAAGCCTTGGAACAGCTGCAGCGTCTCCGACTGCCACCGTGAAGAGGCCTGGCGCGCCTGCCCAGAGGCAATCCAAATCAAAAGCAGAGGTTGGAAGCGTGTGTGCGAAATACCAACTAAATAAAAAGCGCAGCCCTGCAAGTACCATGTCTCAAGATACACCCCAGGCCGCAAAGACAGCACGTCGCGCAACAAGTCTCTCACCAAAAGCTCACCTTTCTTGCCACGTCTCTCGCTACGTCTCTCGCCACGTCTCTCACCACGTCACGTCCAGCGTCGTGCATGTCCCATGTTCTAATCTCACGTCACACCTTTCACGCTTTCTGCCGCAAATCTGGGTGACGTCTCATGCTTCCTCTTTTAGTGCGTGTTGTCACGTGTCCTTAACATGCTGCGCCTGTCATGAAGCTCCTAGCTACTAAATCACTTCAAAGCGCGCGCCCGTCACGCAAAATGAACTTGCAGCTGCAGCAACATCAATTGTGCTCACTGAACAGGACAGGTCTAGCAGAAAAGCACTGGAGCAGGCGCTTTCTCGCACATTCCTCACAACGACAGCCCCTGCAGCAAATTCAGCACTTTCGGACTCGTTCAAAAGACGTTTGGCTCGGACCCCAAGAAAGCACACGCAACCAACAAGTCCGGACCCCTAGGCCACTTGAACAGGGGAACTCTTTTTGCCTCACAAGCCAAAAACCCCACCAAGCAAATCAACAAAGAGACCCAGCCCATATTGCTGGCAAGGTGCAACGGCGGCTTTCAAGTTGGATGCCAGCGGGTCCCACGGCCACTGCTTTGTGCAAAAGGCCCAGAGCTGGAACAAACTGTTCCAGTCCATTCCGGCGGTAATCTGCCTGGGAAAGTGCTGCGGGCTCATGAGCTCCAGGCAGACTCCAACGAAGCTGGCCTCCAGCTGCCCAACGTAACTCACGTTGGACTTGAACTTTTCCCCGCCGGCAAAGGGTCCAAAGCTCATTGTGTCCGACGCAAGGGACCCTGAGCGCACCGAGAATGCCATTGCTGCAGGCAGAGTTGCCCTAAACAAATGCGAAAGCCAAAATGCTGCATCACTCGGCTGCGCGGCAGCAGTCCTAAGCAGAGCCCTGAAAAAGGCCCTGGCAAGCGGGGACGAACAAGCTCCCCCCCGACCTGGTGTGGAAGCAACGCCCCGCGTTCACAGACAGGCGAGTAGGCAAAGAAGAGCTCCACCGGCGCACCTGCGACATCGCCTGCGTCAGCAACAATGCACAAGGATTTGCGACAATGGTCCGACGCTGCGCGGCTCAGGATGTCCCACGTCTCCTTGAATGAAGCGAGGCAGTAGATGCGGTCATCGATCTCACCAGCATCACGCTGCTCTTGGCCCAAGTCATCTTTTTGGTCCGACGGCTGCTTTTGCTGGATCATGCGGATCAGGGGCAGGTCGTCTGACGTGCACTTGGAAAGCATCCTTGGGAAAAAAGGGGTTGCTTGCAAAGCCTTGACACTGTGAGATGAAGCCAGCCGCAACATGAAGACTTCCCAACACACAGGACACGATGGGGGAATTTTATGAGGAATTTCAAGCCTCAAGCACAAACGTCCTGAACTGGTCCAACGCAAGGGCATCCCCCACCTGTTGCAGCAGCAGCACAGCAAGCCCGAGCATGCGCCCGGTGCCTGCTTTGGGGGAGCAGCCGTGACTGGCACAGAAGGCGACAAAGTCGCCAAGCTTGCACACCGTCATGTCCGGCGTGGCCACCTTCAGTCCGGCAGGGGAGTCGAACTCCCCGCGAAAGATCATGTTCCAAGTGGCGTTCAGGGCGCAAAGCAGAGGGTCTGCATCCTCACTGCCCGCCAAGTGAAGGACGTTGTCAAGCAAAAGGTGGCCACCCTCACAGCGGATCAAAACCAAAGGCAACAGTGCACTAGCCCCCCTCTCCAGCCCGCCCCACTGAGTTAGCTTGATCGAAGGTGACACATGCCGTAAAGCACAGTCTGCGCTCAGCTTTTGCCTGCTGTCATGACTGCTGAGAAGGCACGGGGCTGCTGCGCACAGGCTGTGCAGGCCCTTCCCAGACAAGGTTGGGGTCCTGCCCACGCGGCTGCCCGACTCCTGCAATTTACGCAGCTGGCTAGTAGGGAGCAAACACGACTTGCTTAAAAACGCGGCGCGGCTTTGAGTTAGAAAGTACCAAAGCTGCTGCTTTGTAAGTTGCCAGTGGCGAAACGGGCACGGCAAGCGAATCTGGAACTGTAGTTTGGCAGCTGCAGTGTTCAAGAAGTCTTGCATGAACTCAAGGCCCTCTGGGTCGACAGTGTGCTGTCTCCGGCGGTCAAATGAATTCAATAAAGAGACCCCTTCTCTTTGCCTTGGCCGCCCTATGCAGTCCCAGAGCTGAATGGCCAAAAGCAGACGGATGTCAGCTGAATACCAACGGCGCGCCTGACTGAACAAGACCTGTTCTGGCGCCGCTTGGTCCGACGGGGCTTGGTCTGATGCCACTTGGTCCGTCGGAGCTGTCTGGTCAGACACTGTTGCATGGCCTGGACCCAAGGCTGCTACCTGGGGAGGCGCCTGCTTTTCTGGCTGGCAGACGCCAGGCTTCTGGGATGATCAAGGGTGGCAAAGGCAAGTCCGGCCAAATCATGTGGAACTGGGACACCCATGCCTAGGAATCGATGGGATGGACCAAAAGCTGGACAACCAAACCTTTCTTAGCACCCATTCACTATCAGCAAAGCCGTTGGTTTTGCTGGCAGGGGCGCCTTTTGGCTTGTACGAACACGGTGATAAAGTTCCCTCTTGATGACATAGCTGTGTCTGTGGTGCCAGCGCCTGAGCTCCCACTGCCCAACGCCGTCCTCCTCGAGCAATACCTCAGACACTCAACAAGCAACGGCAACACACATGAATCTGGGATTGCTGCTCGCAATTCTTGCCATGCTGCAACTAGCTTCGTGGAACTTACTTCAAATGTGAAGAACTCCGTCTGACGCTGGCCTTCCTCTTCAGGCTCATGTGGCACAATTCTCGCCTGTGCCTCGGCTAAGCCTCCAGGTCCGACGGCCATTGGCAGCTGGCTGCACGCTAAGCAACTGACAAGCCACAGACAAAAGCAGCACTGTGGCGCCACAACGGTGAGTAACATGGGCTGTGTGAAGGTTTCTGGCACTTCTTGGGGCGCCGCGGAACGTGAGGCCGTTGGTGATAGTGAGCACCTGCGCAAACAAGCATCAGCCACAAAACATGCATGCACGCTGAGGGGTTCAGGTGAGACATCAAGCGCGAATCACTCTTTTTCGACGCCGGCCACTCTGTCCGACGGACCCTTTGCCCGCGGCCAACGCAAAAATCAAAAGGGAGGGTCAAGCGCACTGTCCGACGTCAGCGTCGCCGCTTGCGGCTCTGCTCCATGGCCGCGCGATCCCGGCCCGACGTGTTGGACGGAACACCCCTCCTCCTGTGAAACTCATCCATGATGCTGCGGATGGTTTTGGAGAGGACGGCCGACGGGTTGCGCCACCGCGCATCCCCCGACGAGGCCTCGCCTCAGCCAAGGGCGTGTGGCGCACATCAGGCAATTGGTTTGCAAGCTGGAAAGACAAGCCCAGGCACGCTGCATCTTGGAGACCATTTCCAGGGCACGCTGCCGGCCCTCATCGGAGTGCTCAGCAAGAGCCAAGAAGCCCTCAGTGAAGGGAGAATACCAAACTCTCATGTCAAGGCACACTCAAAGCGTCCACACCCTTGCAGAACACACACCACGCTGAGGATCCGAGTAGACATCGTCGTCGACTTTGAGCTTCTGCAGGGCAATGAACACAGCCGGCAATTCCTGTCTCAGCTGCGCCATGACCTGATTTGTACACCGCGAGCCGCAAAATAGTTTCAATGCCAACTGGCTGAAATAACTGGCTCACTGGCTGACTGGTCAAAAAGCTGCTGAAAAGGACAAGGGGCTTGCTTGGTGGCCATCCGGATACACTCGTCCGGCCTGCTGCTGTCCGGCCTGTCCGGCGTGTCCGGCGTGTCCGGCGTGTCCGGCGTGTCCGGCGTGTCCGGCGTGGTGGAAGAGGCCATGGCAGGCGATGGACGAGGCCTCGCATCATGAAAACTTTGTTTGAGAATGGCAACGCCTATCTCTTGAAGTCAACAGGTGCTGCTTGGCCGTTCAAACTGCAGCCAGAGTCACTTCACCAGTCCGACGACAGCCGTGTAGAAGGGCTTGAGCGCAGGAGTCAGACCGCGGACGATGTTCCAATCATCCCAGCGCCTGGGAATCCTTAGCCCACACAGAAATGCAAATGTGTGCAACATTGCGAAGCAGAAATACACGAAACGCTGGAACACACTTTCTCAAAACTCAGAGCAGGAGAGGTCAGGGTTTGCGTGCGAAGCGCTTGTCGTCCGGCCGGAGGTTGGCGAAGGTGCAGCGGCACAGCTGTCCGACGGCGAAAGAAGCCGACACGGAGCGGTGCTTCCCTGCAGTACCTGAGCAGAGGTGAGAAGAAGATTGTGTTGAAGGGGCTCACTGACCACAACTGTCAACAGACTTGCGCAGATGCAAAGGGTGACAGGGCACAGAACAGGGACAGCACCAGCTCCAGCGCCGCCGCGCTTTCGCGGCGGAAGGCCTCGTCCGACGCCAGGTGCAAAAACTGGAGCACCTGGATGCAGCAGTAGGCCACAAGGACCACCGCCGCCCGTCCGCCGGCCATGAGGCAATGCACAACGGCGTCCGTGTCATAGAAGACGCCATCTTACACAGGTATGAACAAAATCATTATAAGTAACTACATAGTTTGATATTGTTCCGAAACAACAAGAAAGCAGGAACATCGAAACAAGGTACCATCACCTGACAAGAGACTGTGCATGTACCAAGGCCGCGGGTGGCCGCGGCCACGGCCACGGCCGCGGCCCTTCACAGTGCCCAGTCCGACGTCGGGGTTTTTGTCCCAAAACCCCCGCGCATCGACCGACGTGTGCTGCGCGTGCGGCCACCAGCCTGCAAACCAAGCAAAAAAGGGGGTGCATTTTTCAAAATATTGCGACTCGGTTAGCGGTTGAAAGCCCAGGCCTTTGAGCAGCCCGGGCACAAGGTGCTTGCCCGCAACTTTGCCTAAGAGCAAAGGCAACTCTCAAAGCCCTTCCCGGCAGCAATGCCTGGCCAAGTTGCCCTGATGCTGCTCGCCGCGGTACTCCTTCTCCGCCCCCCAGGTGAAGATGCGCACCTGATCGAAGTGGCCGTCCGGCGTCAGGAAGAGGTCCTCGTCACTGTCGGAGTCCGGCGGCAGGCAGGGCGCTGCCTGAACCTTGGCTGCCGGGCGAGCCTTGGCTGCCGGGCGACGACTGTCTGACGTCCAGCCAGGCCCGGCTGCTGTCCCGTCCGACGCCATAGGGACATCCTCCACCACCACCACTGGCACTGGAGCAGCGCCGGCCGACGGAGACGGAGCAGCCATGGTCCGACGGGAGATTGGCAAGCGCAAGGCAAAGCTTGAATGCTTGAAGGCTCACGAAGCAAAATATGGCTTGCGCTCTGCACCAGGCACACCAAAGTTTCAGCAAAACAATCGATAAACACAAGCAAGGCAGCCAAACGTCAGAAAAGGCAAGACGCCTAAACCGCAACTGCTCTAGCACCTGCAAGAAGCACGCCAGCCCCATATCCTGGCCTGAAACAAAGCCAGCTGCGCCCAGCTGCTCCCAACCTGGCACTTGCAGCTGTGAGTGATAAACAGTTACACGCTTGGTGAGATAACAGGCAAGTCTGACAGCGGCGTCAGGCCTCTTGCACGGGCTGGGGCGGGGCGGGGCTTGAATCCACAAATCTCACAACAAGGAGCATTGTTGTTGCCTACCTTTCAGGGTGATAAACAAGAATTCCCGCACGACGGCAGGGGCATGACCAATGGCTTTGGGGCTGGATATCGCTGCATCACAGGAAAGACAAAGAAAAAAAGGCTTACAAATCGTCAGCTCGTTGCTGCTTAAGGCCCACGTTGCGCACCTCGAGCTAAGTCCGACGGCTAGGGCATGCGGGCCGACGCTTGGCTTGCTTCCCAAGCTCACCAAAGGTCCAAAGTCCGACAGCAGAGCGCATCCAGTCTCCTGCTCCTGCACAGAACCGGCTTCGCTAAGTTGCAGCTGAGGGAGGGCCTTGCTACCAACATCGTTGCAACATGGTGCAATCAGGCACGCGCGTGTCAAGCTCATGACGGCAACTTGCTTCGAGAGATCAGCAGCAAGAGATGTCAAACCGCCAAAACAAAGCACACCAACACGTGGCAGCACCAGCCTCCTTGTAGCACTGGGTCTGGAGGCATACCTGGCATCAAGGGCCCATGCATGGCGCTGGCTTCACCAACGGGTTGCCATCGCCCTGCCCCTCCCTGAGCACCTTTTTCCAATGTCCGACCAATGTCCAACGTCAGCCATGCGTCCGACATCAGCCATGCTGGCTCCAGTCGGAGCGCCCAGACCGAGCGCTGTAGTTGCGCCAGCCTCCGGCAGGAGCACTCGCCCACGTCTGTTTGTTGCCCCTGGGCGCCGCGTCACGGATATAGTTTGTTTTCTCCGTGAGGAACTTGGCGACAACGGCCGACGGGTTGCGGAACCTCGAAGAAGCGTCGTGGTTGCCGACCTCACCTTGGTACAGCTGGCAGCTGCGCTTTCCAACCCAGAAGTCTCTACACTACTCTCGTGCGCTGTCGGAATTTTGAGAATTGCTTTACCCTGGCTGGAAAAATGAGTCCAAGGAAGCCACGTGCCCCAAATAAGGCCGATTCATCTGCTAAATGACGTGCCCTGCAAGGCCCCAACAACACTGTGTTCAACAATGTGTGCTCAGTTTGACGTCAGCCACTCATGGCCATGGGTGGACTGCTCTCAGACTTCAGACATGTGTCTGCCATCACTGTCCCTGAACTCCTTTGATGTCGTTCTGATGTTGTTTGGATGTTGTTTTGATGTCGTGTTCATGTCGTTTTCCCACGCGGGAACAAGACACAAAACTGACATCAAAACGACATCAAAACGACATCAAACCAGCGGCAAACGACATGAACATGACATCCCATTTTCAGGGGCTAGTCAGAAGCCAAGTTTGCTTAGCTTGCGTAATTTTGGCGGAGTGCTGAATCTGCAACTCAGGCTTGGCAAGCTGCAAAGCAAAGCGTGGTAAAGAGCTGCTGCCAAGCAGCGCTTCAAGGTCTGGAGGAACTCCATGGCCATCGTCCAGGCCTCGTCCGACGACCTCATGAAGGCCAGCATGCCCTGAGCAGCAGGGCAGCAGGGGGCAAGCAATATCGTAGCTGTAGCAAGCGCAACACAAAAACAAAAACACTTCTGACAAGGCGTGCGTCGATGTAGGCCCCTCTATCCACATGCAGTGACTTCAATGCCCAAGCCATGTCCGGCGCTAGAGTGTTCATCATCTCCACAACCTTGGGCCAGCCCAGGACAAATTGCGAATCTTCACCATGAGACCTGTGGCTTGCTCACAACAAGCAAATGTACAGAGGTGCTGAAAAACAAGGAAAGCGTCATTGTCGAACTCGGGGTCATCTCGATTGTCCGACGGTGGGGGGGCAGAAGCCCTCGGCAGCGTGACGCCAACTTTGGACGCTAGCGTTTGCAAACGCCAGAAAAGTAAAGAAAAGTAAAAGACGCAAGCAAATAAACTTGACAGGCGGCACGCACTTCGCCTTAACCATGTGAAAGAGGTGAAGCAAGTCCGGCGTGTAGTAGAGACGCCGACTGATTTGCTTCAGGCTGCTGCCGACGTCTCCTGCGGCAAGAAAAGCCATGACTCATTGATTCGTTAGTCAGCAGCCTGGGCCACAAAGAAACACACACTAAGCCAATCTATGACAAACATATAGCTTTTCTCTGTCAAGCGACGAAAGGGCTCGACGTGGCTGAGCAGCCAAACAGCAGCCCCAGTCAAGTGGCTCGCGGCCACTGCAACGGCTGCAGACTTGTGTCTGCCGTTGGTGCCTCAGAGTCCCGTTCCAGGAAACTATGAAGCTCATCAACACACAGCAAATCATATGAGGCTCACAAGTCCTAGCCACAGTGGATGGAGACGACGAGGTCCGACGTCTCCATCCCACTCTCCGTGCCGCGCAGCCCCATGTGGTTCCGAATCAGTCCGACGACGTACGCAGTGGCCGCACTGGATTTCCCAGGATCGGCGTACAGAATCCTTTGCAAGGCGTCCGACGATTTGCTGGGATCTCCTCGGTGGGCAACGCTCAGGTTAAAACATCTGAAAGTAACCAAGAAAAAGCAGAACGCATGACTGCTTGCAGCCGTAAATCCGACGCTCTTGAATTTGAGCGACTCATCAGCCGGCCAAATCTGCGTGACGTCAAGAGAAAGGTGCACAATGGGCTTCTTACCAGCAAACG